>KN475867.1:0-10505 GCA_000787095.1 Periophthalmodon schlosseri
GCTCAGTTACAACAGTTCTGTCTGGAGAAACTGGCCAAAATTCCTGCAAACTATTGTGAGAAGCTTGTGGATATCCAAAACATTTGACCCAAGTCATACAGTTTAAAGGCAGTGGTACAAAATACTAATGAAGTGTATGTAAACTTCTGACTTTGGAGAAAGTACTGAAAAATTATCTAAAAAAAATCCTTCTCTCATTATTCTGACATTTAGCATATAGAAATAATTTTGGTAATTCTAATTGACCTAAAACAGGAAAAGTTTACTCTGATTTCATGTCAGACAGTGACAAAAAAGGCATATGTGTCTTTTTATAAAGTGTATGTAAACTCCTGGTTTCAACTGTATAAGCATGGGGAAGCTGCTTGTACAAATAATGTTATATTGCTACTTCATTTCATTTTTTTCTCTTAAACTGGGCTCTACACAGCAAATTGCATGCCTCCTTGTTCACATTGTAGATTAATTTATAGTTTGTTCTATGCTTGATTTTGTTTCCCTGTGGTTGGATTGAAGTATTGTTCTTATAAGATAATTTTGTCTTTTGTCTTGTAGTGTCTTGCCCAAACCCTTGGTCTTTTGCAGCCAGGTCTATCATAGTCATTACTCTAAATGCTAGGCGGCTTATTCAGCACCCTGTGGTTATCCAGTCTAAACCATAAGAAGACTCAGCATGGTTCTATAGTAAAGCTAGTATCAACTTGATGTACAGTATGCTGCCATTGTTTTGTGTTTCTACATGTTTTGCACAATACTAGACATGCTTCACCTGAAACCTTAATGCTGTGATCAATACATCCACTAGCTCCAATATGGACAGGAAGACCAGGGTGTACAGCTCCCTTTTTGTGACAGTTTATGACACTTGTACTCCGGAAGTTATCTTCACTCTAGTGATTTTCTATCTCATATAATCAACAAAAGTCCTTACACCACAGAAATGGATATGGGATTCTCAAAATGTGGGGCAGGGACCACTGGGGATTCTCAGGAGATATATACAAGTCATGGCCAGATTTATTGCTTGCTTTAGTATAGCCCGGTTAGGTTTCAGTTTAATCCTGATATAATAAAATGTCAATTCAACTTATTTTTGTATAGCCCAAAATGACAACAGGAGTCGCCTTGCAGGGCTTAACAAAATTGTTGATTTAGCCAACCAAAAGTTAGAAAATCAAACACAGTATAAAGGTCAATAGTCATTAGTCAATAGTTGTTTTTTTTTTAGTTCTGGTTTGGATCCAAATTAAAATCAAAAAGTGATATTCATGAAGTTGTTTTGAAGTGTGTGAAGCAAAAGTTTGTAAACGGCAAATTTTAAATAGTAATAATTTTCTTTGTCTTTTTTCTACAGCTGCAGGAGACAGTAAAGAGGAAACTGGACAGCGCGCGTTCGCCCCTCAATGGGGACCAAAACGGCATCTGTGATGGAGGCAGCTACTCGCCTACCACCAAACGGGTACGGAAGGAAGGATCTGGTCTGGACTCTTTAACGGGCCTCTCTAACAGTAACAACAACGTCCCTCCCATTTCACCTTTACATCACCAAATGGACATTAAGCCTCTGCTCGGTGGGCCTAACACTTCCACGGGAAATAGCACTACGAACAGTAACGGGAATCATGTAGGCAGGACATCCGATGAGATGGGCAAAAACGGTGGTAGCC
Source organism: Periophthalmodon schlosseri (assembly GCA_000787095.1). Taxonomy (NCBI): domain Eukaryota; kingdom Metazoa; phylum Chordata; class Actinopteri; order Gobiiformes; family Gobiidae; genus Periophthalmodon; species Periophthalmodon schlosseri. Next base: position 1,668 of record KN475867.1, read on the forward strand.
ATCTTCAAGACATGAAGCTGAATGGGTCTTTAGACTTGGAGGATAGCTTTGGCCTCCTCAAAGACTTAAAACAGGAGCCACTGGACGACGCAGGTGGGATGGAGGCTTCTGACCCACAATCATTGTCCAATCAGAACAAGCTCTTTTCGGACATCAACCTCAACGATCAGGAGTGGCAGGAGCTGATCGATGAGCTAGCTAACACGGTGCCTGAGGATGACATGCATGACCTCTTTAATGAGGACTTTGAGGACAAGAAGGAGCCGGAGTTTGGACGGACAGCCAATAATCAGACACCAGGCCCACAGGAGGCGGGGACCCAGAGTACAGCAAGTGGGACGGGGTCTACAGCGCCTCTCCCCCCTCCTCCCCCGCAGAGCGGCCCGCAGGTCCCTATGGGCTCTCCACAGGTCAGTGCATCAAGGTCACTGTATCCTTTAGCTACATTGTTTAACCTCAGCTTTTGACCAAGATTAAAAGAGGTCAGGTGGACAAATCAGTCATTCACAATACAGTTGTGATAATGTCCATTATAAGTACTGAACAGAGGGGACACATACCCTGTCCTGTAATATTAACATTTTGAATAGTTCAAACTGTTTTGGTTTCATACCTCTTGTGTCTGGTTCTCCTCAGGTTCGACCGTCATCTTCGGGTCCTCAGTTTGCCACCACAGCCAACGGGACACCTCCTCAGCAGCCTCTGCAGCAGTCTCCGGCCGTTGCCATGGCGTCAGGCTCTCCGCTGCACAACTGTGTGGCTCGATCGCCTCAGACCCCGACTCAGGCTCAGACTCAGGCCGGGTCCCGTCCGGGTAACGGGTATATGATGAACCCAGGCCCGGGCGTAAGCTCGGCGGGGCCTGGGGCGGGGGTCCTTCCTGGAGTTCCATCTGTGGGACCGGTCACTCCTGAACTGTCCCCAGCGGAGCAGCTCAAAGCCTTGGCTGCCCAGAGAACCAAACTACTGCAGCAGAAGCAGCAGCAACAGCAGGCGGCCAACTGGTCTCCTGCAGGGGCCCCTACCAGTCCTTATAACTCTGGACCCTTTAACCAGGACAAACCCAACAGCCCCATGATGTACCCACCGCAAGCCTTTAACGCACCACAGGGCCCCCTGGTGGCTGGGATGACCCCCAACAATGGGCCCAAAGCTCCCATGAACAACTACCTCCCTCACAACCACATGGGCATGAACAGCATGAACCAGAACGCCCTGACCAAGCAACAGCAGCAGACCGCAGCCATGTTGTCCTACAACAACACCAAACCGCTCAGCCATTTCAGCGGCAGCGGAGTCGACCACATAGGCCAAAGGATGACCCCTCCCATGGGGGGCAACAGCCAAGTCAAAAACCCCATGATGCCCCCTTACATGGGCGGGGGCGGAGGTGGGGGCCAGGGGGCAGGGCCAGGACAGACACAAGGGCCAATCCCGGGACAGACGGCTCACCTGAGCGAGGAGCAGAAGAGGATGATGCTGATAAAGCAGAAGGTGCTGAACCAGAACATGCCGTATAGTGGGATGCAGCCGCACGGACAGGTAAGGCCTCGGTGTATCCTGTTAACACAATGTTCTCATGTCATCCTGTTTCAATCCTCTGTAACACCAACAGCACTGTTTGACTCGGGTGTCATGCTATGTCAGAAATGGATCAGGATCGTTAGAGTTTGTCAGTCCTAGAGATGTAGTCTGCACTGTCATATGAATATTGCCATGATGTTTTAGAATGAAATGAAACCTCAGTTACTGAAATGTAAGATTTCCAGACATGGGTTGCTGCTTTGTAAAGCTCTTCCCGAGGCGCAGCTAGAGAAGGTAAAATGGCGGTAGTTGCCCCAGCAACAAGCTGTGGCTGGGAATAGGCATAGGAAAATGGCCTGTCGAGAGTGTATTGATGCCTCTGCAACACTAGCAGCAGTGATAGCCTCCTCCCGGACACACACACACACATGTGCGCACACACCGCAAACACCAAAGCTAAACGGCTCCTTAGCTCATATCCCCAATCTGTCACAGCTGACTGATGGCTGAGATTGGAGCACTAAGCCCAGCGAGCTGCTGTCATTACAGCAGCCCACCGCGGGCAGTTTGTTTCTGAGCCTGGTCCTGCTCCAGCCCTTTCCACACTCCACTGCTCCGGCCAGGTGTCAGGTGGAGTAATAATGCACCACACAGAGGATGTTAAGGACCGAAGGGTGGACCGAACCTCACAAAAGCACCACACAAAAGCATGTTAGCAAGCAAGGCACATGTTTCAAATCTGGGCATCTATTTAAACAATAATCCAGTGAGACGTTTTTACACCCCCTTTGGCCAACATATTGCCTCTTCCCATTTTTTTAAGTATTTTACAATGAAAAGATATAATTCAAGTCCTTGTGCCAGTAGAGTTGTATTCTATTGTTTGATTAAAACATATTGACCCAACCACGTTTACAATACTAATCAAATCACAGCACAAAAACCGTATAATCATTAGTTAATTGTAATTGAACAGTCGCAGTTTTCTTATTGATATTTCTCAATGCTGGAGGTCATCTTCTCTCATGGCTGCCTCTCTGTTGTTTATGATACGACCACAGTCAGTCACCTCCTCCTCTTGTCTCCCCACCCCACCCTTCCCTCTCCCTTCTCCCCCTCCCCTCTCCCTCCTCCTCTCCCCCCTCCCCTCTCTATCTCCCTCCCTGGATCCTTCTCTCTGCCAAAGACACTCAGCACCAATAAAGCGGCAGATTTATTAATATGGGGCCTTTGTGACTGCTGCCTGGAGGACTGCGCACATGTATGTTTAGGGAGGGGGTGGAGGGAGGAGAGAGAGAGTGAATTATTTGAGTGAGCACACCAGTATTGGAGAGGTCTTTTTTCGCATGGAGGAGGAGAAGAAAAAGGCGACTTAAAGGAGAAATGCAGAGCAAGATTTATTGTGGAGAGAGGATGGAGCATATTAAAAAGGAAGTCAAGGACCTGGAAAGTGTGGAACAAGTGAGCAATACAGAGAGGAATGTCTGAAATGCAAAATACTGTCTCTCCTGGCAGTGTTTATTTGTAGTGAGGTTTCAGAACACGGGGTATAAAGAATAAAATCTATTAATATACAATACTGTGCAGAAGACTGAAGCTTCTTATAATGGCCATCCAAATTTGGTCAGAAAAGCAAGGACTATCTCCATAAATAGCACACAGTTTATAGAACAATGTCTACTAGAAACATTATACCCCAAACTGTGAACAAATTGTCTTGTTTTTGCAGTCTCAGTTTTGGTTTTACGCATACTTGCTCTGTTCAAATAAGGAAGGCGCTAACTGGCTAACAGCTAACAATAAAACCAGTTGCAATTGAAAACATGGAACATTGTCTTCAAACTGCTGGAGACCTTGTTGGGATTCACCTTTTAAACTTGAGCAAACACGTCAAGGTTGCATGAATGAACTGATAGGCTTTTACTACTTGTTAGTTAATGCCTAGTTGGCCATGAATGTCAACATAAAAATGTCTAATAAACAAAAACAATAAAATGACTGATCAAAACTGTCCAAACGAGAAACAGATATTCTCAATGCTCATGCTTTGCTCATTAACAATACAAAGATAGAACTTGGAGCAACCTTTTCAGTAAGATCTATTGTAAGCTTGTTTTGCCCTCTGTTTTTATCCAGGCTTGGGACTGATACAGATGGTAGTCCTGAGTTGTCATTAGCAAGTTAGGCTGCGTTCATATTCGCACACATACCACATCAAAATTGGAACAAAACTGGGCCTTAAATTGGAATACTTGGACTACATCAGCACTAAACCAGGACTAAAACCAGGCCAAACCAAGCCTCCCTAACAGGACCAAATTGGGCTCAAACCAAGACAAAACCAGGACAAATGTGAACACACCCTTAGTATTTCCCTATCCCAAGCCAACCAAACATAATTTCTTACACTAGCTTAGAGGAGTTATTAAGATGTGCAAAAGAAATATTGAAACATCTTCACTGTAAAATCTAAACTGTATATTAACTTTGTCTGCTGTATGGACAATGCATTACGCTCACTAGTTGTCAAGGTGAGTCGACAACGCTGTGGACTTTTGGAGCTGATGATGTCATAATGGAAAGACTGTTAAACTGCCCCCAGAGGAGGGTAAAGATACTTGTCAGCCTCTTGTTGCCCCACACTTTGTACTTTGGGATTTGGACATTATTTTTGGACCATGATCTGTTCTTGGTAGTGCATGTGTGATTATGACTTTATCGACTGCCGCATCCCTTGAGTACATTTAAACTGAGACCTGAACTCCGGAGAGCACTTAGTAGGTGGGTCATTATATTATATTGGAGTGTTTGTGGATGATTTGGCAATGGTAACTTTATTATTAGCTTTCAAGTAAATATTAAACAACAAGAGGGCGAAACCATCTGTGTACTACATGTAGGTGTAATGGACTAAACTCAGCCAAGTCCCTCAGAAAGTCAAGGTGAAGTACCTTAAAGTATTGACAGCATATGGCAAAATAACAAACCGGGAACTTGTCCAAATGAGACTTTTGGTTTAAAATGTAGCAGTATTATCCATTGTATCCCATTGCCGGAGAAGACTGTCATGTCCCCCAGAGTCAAATTCTATCCTGCCATTGTCTAAAACACAGGGAGATATTTCTTTGTTTCTTGTATTAACATAAATACAAAAAGTATAACTATAACAAACTAAAACAAAAAACTGATGTAGATTAAATATAAAGGTGCGCTATGTAACTTTTTCTGGTGGGAAGGTCCACCACCTGCTTGTCTCCATGGAGATGCTATTGCTTTGCCAAGAATGTTCCACAGTCTGGCATTAAACTTATCTATCTTCACAAAGATACACAGGCAACTCCAAATGTAATTGAATAAATGCAAGATAGATAAGTTTAATTCCATATGGAACTTTCCAGGAAAAACACAAGCAGGTGGGGTACCCTTTCCCAGAAAGGTTGGAGGCAATAAGTGACATTTTATACCCCAAATTATAAGAATAAATAATATATTACCCAAGAAATTATCTGCATTTGACCCATCCATTATATGCGATAAAACTGTCAGGAGTAGTGGGCCAGGTTCCTTGGGTTACTTCACCAGAGAATCTTGTTTTGCTGTTTAGTTATTGTCATAACATTTAATAAACACATTATATCAGCCGCTTGTTTTCACCCCTTATGAAGATAATCTAGTGTAAAATGTTCCTTTATTTGTTGATATGCACATTCGACCTCAGAAGGCTGCATCTTTATCATTACTTCTCAGAGTTAATGTACCAGTATTACCTCAGATAACACCTGCTTGGCTGAGTGGCACTGTTGAAAATATCTCCATTACGGTTCATTGTTTGTATTTCCAGGCTCAACGCAATGATCACTGCATGTTCACACTTATATTTTGCTTAATGTGTGTTTTGTATTTTCGTTGTTGGTGTCTTTGGCTTATTTTGTGTGTCTCATCTCACAGGTGGTGCAAAACATTCTCCCTGCCTCTCTCTTCTGATACACTGTAAAACCCTAAAGTGCATATTTACTGAAAGAAATGATGAAATTTGACTTTTTAAATGAAATAATTACTGAATTACTGAAGTCAATACGAACTGAGAACCAACTATGAATTCATCCAACACCAAGAAACTGGAGATGCAAAAGAGTGCTCCTGAATCCAACTGGAATTGTCAAGAAAATCTCTTTCTAGCAATTGTCAGGTACACAGTAATGATTTGTTACTACTTATAAAATGTACAGATTATCAGAGGAATGACTTTAATGACAATATATTTTAGTCTAATACACTGTGTCCTCTTGACTGCTTTCAGAACAGAAATATCAATGTACGTGAATATCACTGGGATTATAAACTTCAATCCAAACTAATCAATGTAATCCCTCATTCAATCATATATTATAATGATAAACCACGTTATTTGACCTGACTTGTTGAGTTTTACAGTGCACCTCCCCGTCTCTCCCTGTGTTTTTTGTGTAGGCTAATCCAGTTAGCAGCTGCTCAGGGAAACTTCAGCCCCGCTCCTCAAAAGCTCGTTAGTCAAGCTTTAATTGTTGCTCCCTCACTTTGCATATCACCATGACGCTAATTTATGCCCGTTGTCGCGGCTACTGTCTACACAGTGCTGCATGTCTCGGTGGAGGCAGAAAGCGGGGGAGCTCGGATGCTGGGTGATTTGCTAGATTTGTGTGTGTGAGAGAAGGAGAGCGCAGTGGGCGGGTCTCTGGAGCTGTCTGACGGATGATTGGACGAGAGGAGATTGACAGCTGTGGGCCTCCATGGAGAGTTTCAGTCTGATGAATTAGTGCAAGAGGTTTTGGATGTGAAACTGAACTGTAAGAATAATGGACTATAAAGGGTTGTGTGCTGAAGTTTGGAAATGTGGGTCATCTGTTCACTTCCAGATGAAACAGCTTTAGCATTAGGCACGCACAGTCCACTGAAAAAAATTTGCTGGAAATGTTCTCTGTAATTTCTTATTAAATAACAGTTAACACGTTTAGATGAGTTTTGTGATAGATAATTGTGTTTTAAGGAAATGCTCATAGCCAGTATTGATATTTTTTCATGGATTGGATTTAGTCTTGTGACTGTTCCTGAACGACTTAATTATTTCAAATGAAGTTTAATAACTGTCCATATTTGTCCATAAGTGCTTTTTGTGAGATTAAATTGGTAAGCATTAAATTGGTAAGCAATGATTTGTATTCTACAGTTACAGATAGGTACTTTTTGCTATAAATTGCAAAGGTTTAAGCTAATCTCAATTATATTTGTCAAACCATACCACACAATCAACTCATTATCAGATAACAATTTGAAAGCCCACTTTGACAGTTGGACTATGGTGATGTCATCTGAAACGCAGCCATTAGTCTTCTGTTTGTGGTGGTAAAGATTTCAAAAGCATTAGATGTTGTGGAGAGCAGTGTCACGAAAGAGCAGTCGTGAGCCTTGAGTCACGACACAGACCCCCTTCCACAAACAGAGGATCTTGTAACACAGTGGCACTGCGTAGAGAATGTCTTTAGCTCCACCCCTTCACTTCTTCACTTCTTTATTACCTAGAACTATGCCCTCTACAAGGCCTAAGGGTGTCTCTCTCATACGCACATACTGGTTTTGTTTGTATCTAAGGAGACATCTGACCCACTCTTAACCTTTGAAGAATAATGCCTAAACAGGAGGTAGAAATCACTGAACAATCTCAAGGGAGGGCAAGCCTGTTTCGAAAAAAAACACTGTCCCAATTGTGTCGTTTTAGAAATATCAAGAGACAGCTGACTCCAATTTCAAATTTCATTCTATGAGGTTAATCTGTTTGTAAATGGCACATCTCATCAACTTTACAATAAACAACACTGCTGTTATAGTAAGTTAACAATTTAAAATCCTATAGCTTCTTTCTCTGACCAGTTCCAGGCCTGGGTAAATGTAAGGGGTGAATCTGAAATTATTTTTGTTTCTTTTAATGTTTTTGGCCAAATGTTTTATTGGGCAAGACAGATCTGAATATCGAAAGGGGTGAGGAGTGGGGTGAGACATTTATCTAACTTTCAGAGCCAGGAATCAATAAAACGGTGCTAAGGCTTCTGGAAAGTGGCCTGATTCATTTCCTTTGCAACCTCAAAATAAGAAAAAGCAAGGAAAAAGACTATTTAATTACCTATATTGTCAGTCTATAGCATTAAAATAGTCAAGAAGAAAAATACCTAACTGGGGACGTGTGCTGCTCTAGACCAAGACATTTCTCTGCATCCTCTTTTCTCACCCGAGGACCTGAAGATATTACCTCCGCCTGTCTCACATACATTTTATATGGAGCTACCAAGCTACCAAACCCCACCTCCACCGCTCACTGCTCAGTCTTCCATTTCACTCCGTCAGTGGCACACGTGTCGGGGCTTGAGCTGATCCTGTAGAGAGAGATCCAGCGCATGTGTGTCTGTCTGTCTGTCAGGGGCAGGAGGGGAAGAGGAGGAGGGAGGAGAGGTGGGAGGAGAGGAGGGGAGGAACAAGGGGGTAGTGGGAGGTGGAGAAATGGCATTCAGATGTTGGAGGGGAGAGAGAGGTTGCACTGTTTCTTGACTTGGAGATGCTAAATGATTATTGAATGGTGTGAATGGGTGTGGTTGCCATAAAAGTCAAAATGTAACGTGAGATATAGTAAGTAATGTTAAGGATACAAGAAAAAGAGCATTTTTTTCAATTAATTGGTTTTAGCTTCCTGTTAAAGGAAACATTTTGAGGATTTTTCACCAAAGATATTTAATTGTTAATTGCTGCAACTGTCCTCATTTTTCATATACTCCTAGGTGATATTTCGAGGAATTGTGCCCATTCCAAATATACATTATTTTGGTTAGAATTGTCTATTGTTATTGCAATGGTGTTGGATTTCCATCACACAGGGGTGAAGAGCGGGTTAGACATTAAAGTTTCCAAAAGCCCAAAATCGTCTGGCACATGATTCAGGATGCAGCACTATCTTAAACCTATCTTTTAAAATGAATAATCTACACCAGCTGCACTGATTTTCATAATAATTTGACTGTTTGATCAGATGCCCTCCCTGATGCAATCTCGCATTTGGGCTCCGGACTGGCCTTACACTTGAATGTGGCTGCATTTGCTAGTTTGCCATAGGCTGGAAGACAATGTTGAGGTTGTTTGTTCTCGTTCGGTATGGCCCATTTGGCTATGCATTGCCAAATTAGTACACGATAAAGCAATCATTTTAGCATCAACATTAAAGATAATGCCTTAATTTATTTACTTGAAAAGTATGTAATCTGGTTAGCCAACAGCATACGGTATGTGGTT
>KN475867.1:10574-20946 GCA_000787095.1 Periophthalmodon schlosseri
CTGTACCAAACCACATACCGTATGCTGTTGGCTAACACAGATATTTTGAGTAAAATAAACTTAACAATCAATCAAGAGCATTCTTATTTATAGTGAATGTCCATCTTATATAGCTAGCCCATAATCACATGGTTTTGTGTTCAGATTCAGATCTTTGCGTTTCACAAGCTTCATCACCAATGTCTCTGTATGTATTTTGTGTAAGATGGAATACTACTACTGTTATATGAAAGGAGGCACTGATTTGACCTTGAAAACCCATTTGTTGCACAAGGGTAATGCACTGCCCACCTAGTTATTTAACCATGTGTAGGAAAATGCAATGCAATTCACCAAGTAATACCCTATTTACACTTTCCAATTTATATTGAATTAACCGCAATCTCTTGACCTTCCTAATATGGCCGCCAACAGCCTACAGCTACCAGGAATATATCTATAAAGACCAACACGAGGGTAACAGCTCTGCTCTCCCTCTCCTCTGCACTTCCCCTTCCTCTTGTTTCTTACCTCCTTAACTACTCTGCCTCTTGGTGCTCGGAGGAAGCTGTTAGTAAGAGCTCCACTCCACTGGTGCCGATCAATATTTTGTGTTGTGGGTTGTACACCTCAGCCTATATAGTTTATCCATGTGAGTGCAAAGAAAGCACTGATCTAGCTTTGTAAAATATATGCTGTTTTAGTAATAAAAGGCAATTACAGTTAGCAATCGTATTATGCAAATAAGTGAGGTTGAGTTTGTGTTTGGATTTGAGAAATATTGCCAGCAGCGAGAGGGAAAATGGTCCAGAGTGTCCCAAGAGCCCCCCACTGCCACCACTGCACCTCATAAACCAACACAAGACAGCAACAGGACTAGCACAACATGTTTGCTCTGCTCCAAAACCATCTCCGCCCATTGGACACGCCCGGAGGGTGTGAGAGCACAGGCTGGGGAGGAACTATCAAAACCCACTTTTTTGGACTGTTTTGGGCTTTGTGAGAGCAAGAAGGCACGCAATTGTGGTTCTTTCTGGTTTCTTTTGTTGCTATGACAAAGTGAGTTGCAATATTTGGGGATTCCATCAAGATTATGAAGGTAATAGAGAATCTTATACATCCTAGCCATGGGTTTCATCTTCCTGTTATAGGTGACCTTTTGCGGACTTTTCACAGTTCCCCCAGATATAATATTTTGGTTTAAATAGCCCATTGCTATGGTAACAGCTAATAATTCTGAAACCCATGGTTATGGATCCTATGGTGCTTGCGAATACTGCAGGTGTATATAGCAAATTATGAATAATGAATAATGATCCGTTTTGGTCAACTGACAAACAGCTCCATATATAATTAGCAAGAGTATTAACATTTAGGTTGTTCTATGTAGCATGATTATCATATTTACTATACATATAGACCAGGGCCATAGATGGAAATGATTTAACCCTTGAATCCCCACATATCCTATATTATACATAGTTGTTTTTCTGCTTTAACTATTAAGCTAAAAGCACTTCCTAAATGCATTGCTTAAAAAAACTTCAACTCAACAGGCTTACAATATTTTTAATTTGTCTAGGACCAAATTTGGATATCTAATTGAGCACCCCTAACTATAATCTAAGACCACACAGTCCGTTCTAGTTTTGACTCAACCACCCATGTATTCTATTTATGCCATCTGGTCACCGTCTAAATGCACTCCGCTGCCCCTTCAGGCCTATCCGTGTCATAATCCAGTTGTGTCTCAATGTCGTCATGTGTGTGGAGAGGATTGCATGTACAAGACAACACACAGGGGCCAAAAATCTGTGGAGTGGAGGTGGGGGCTTGGTCATTCTTATGCAGCGTCTGTGGGCCAAAGGCAGGGTGGTGCATACTGAACAGACTGCTGTCACCCTGCCAGGCCATGCTTGGTTGGGCTCTACCTCTCACACACTCACACACACACACTCCTGGTTGCCTTGCTCAGTTGCCGGTTGTCATAGAAACCATTACCCATAGCACCTTGCAGCTCAAATCAATGGCAGCTCCAAGATGAGAGCAGGCAGGCGAGGGGTATGGCTAGAGTGGAGTTTTTAGCGTTGCGCGACAGATTACAGATTATATTATGGATATGTTAGCCTTAGCATTTGCTGTAAAAAGCTATTTGCAAGGCAGTTTTAATAAACAACAAGCTACTTCACTTCACGTATAATAGCGTAAATTATTAGGGTATTGGTGTTTAGCCATTTTAGTAGCATATATTAGCATGTTTAATTAGTATTATATATTTAGGCTTGAGGCAAATGTCAAAGAAAGGTTGGTCAATTAAAGGAAAAAAAAATACATCAGACTGCAATACTATAGACAAAACAATGCAATGTTGGATCTGTCAGTTGGAGCAACAGAACCTATAGGTTAATTTAAAAAAGAGGGTCTAGTTGCTAAACAAAAGTATATTAGTTACCACTCATTTCATAAACCCAAATGTTTCAAGCAGGTTGTTTTCACATGTATAGTTTTGTGATTAAATATGGCGCCATTTTCGGCTCCAGATTGCAGCAACCACCAGCACACTATCAATGTTTTACAAATTGGATTCAAGCCTGGAGTAAACAAACTACCATTTCTGGACATGTTGAGGAGAGAGAGGGAGAGAGAGGGATAGAGAGAGGGAGGTCAGTCATTTAATTTAGAGAAATAATGTGTTTATCCCAACTCGCTAATTACCTTGTTTGTGTTGATAGCTCAAAATATGGCGCCAATGCCAAGAAACAGACAAATAAAATGAAGAACGGCAGGGACGACACAGATGTGACCCCGCCCTTGTCCCTAAAATGCACCCTAGTCTCTCCCATCTGTTCCATCAGATGCTACAATACGCACACAAATATTGGCACAGAACACCAGCACAGAGCACTATTGTTTCATGCACAGTCCAGCAGGTAACAACATAGGCTCTATAAACGTTGCACATTGACTATATACACTGTGACTGAACTGTGTCACAAGTAAACTAGTTTGTTAAAGTTTTATCAATGTGAGATGTCATTTTTCTCAAGTTGTTAAGCTAGGTGGTTTTCTGAATTGGAATGAATTTGGGGTGGCAGATGCTTGGACAAAATCCAGGACGAAACTTTGGGTCTTGGGACTTTTTTCCATGTGGTGGTTAGAGTCATCTTTTTTGGATGGGATTAGTTGGTAAAATGGTGTGTACTTACTCAATTTTTCAATCTGCAATCAGCCCCAAGCCGACATAGGTGAAATTAGTTTTAGAGAGGGCGTATGGCACTTCTTAGCACATTCTTGATGCATTGTGAAACTATTAACTGAATATTATTATCAAGATCAAGTAAAAGAAATACTGAGATATTAATTTCTATCAGTATCGCCTACATCCTTCATTGTTAACCCATCCAAACTGCTCTTAAAATCTTCTCTTGAGTTTTCTCATTGCTACCTCACCTGTCTATCACCCCATCACTTCTCTGTGTGGGCTGAGAGAGGAGGCAGCCGACTGAATATCCAAATGGGAGCACAATCCAGCATCAGCAGACACAGACTGACGGGGCGCACCGAACAGGGGAGGTGGGGTACACGGCTCTGTGGGGGATTATGTGGTGAATTTTTAGTATTTTGGCTTTTTTATTGAGGAGAAAAAGTCAGTGCAGGTAGATCGTCTTCTCGCCGCAATTTACCTCAAAGGCTCTGACACAGCTGATCCGCTCTTAAAGGAGCCTAATCCAACGGTCTTGTACCTGATACTGAGCGGAGGAGAGCATGTGGCAGCAGAGGAAGGAGAGGAGGCAGGAGGCAGGGCAGAGAACACAGGGCAAATACTGTGAATGCATTTTTATTAGGTCTATGTGCGCCCAGAGCACTGTACAGTTTCAGGAGACTGCATTATATATGCCACGATACTCAAATTTACAGCCCGGAAAGGCTTGATCCGGTTTCAAATCAGAATTCAAACCAATTTCAATCAAAAATAACAGTTGTTTCTTTAATATTATCATGCAGCCATCTAGTTTCAATGCCTTTTTCATATCGGGGTATTGATTTTTTTGACAACCAAAATTGCACATTATCACAAGTATTGGCCAATGTACGGACCCCACAGAGTTTGCTCTGATCCGACCAGCTAACAAAGTGAAGTCAAAATGTCACCCTCATAGTAGTTTTTAACATTTGAATCATACTCTTCTAAATATCAGAGGCAGCAAAGAAAATTGGCACTAAACGATTGAATATAGTACAGAGCAGTTCACACTTGAGTGAATGAGCCATGTGCGTAGTTTTCACAGCTACGATCTAAGTCATGGATAAATATGGCGAGTAAAATTAGAAGCAAGATACACTTTCATGTTACACTTTGATTATTACTTATGTGGTCAGATAGAAGGCAGTATCGTTAGAACATGGGGCTTACATGATTCAGAAGGAACTGAACCTTGGCTAGTTTATTTTAGGCCTCCATGCTATTTAGCAACAAGTGACACTGACTAGATATATTTTTCATTATTAGCCAAGGTTGGTTGTCAAAAAAAATAATAATGATACTAATCAAAACTAAAACTATGCACATATGAGCAAGTATTGACACTGAAAAGTTAAATTTGGAACTTTCCTGAATAATATTTCAGGATGTGATTGACAAGCGGATTAGCCAATCAGAGAGATGCATGGTTCGTTCCGGTAAAAACAAACATGGCAGTTTACGAGCAAAAATGGGAAAAAACACAGGACCGAGAAACAGAACAGATTTCTGCTAAATCAACATTCAAAGCAACAAACAGTTATTTATCTCAAAAAGAAGTTATATATTTTGTTCTGAATGATACGAGAATTTTTGAGAGGAGATGTCTTCTGCATTTGAGAGACACCTGATATACATTAGCGTCTGTGGTTCTACGGCCCGATTCCTGCCCCTTCTGGATTCTAACAGATTGTAGAAGGGACTGGCTGGTCAGGCAAATTATTTTGTGTTGAAAATTGCATTCTGTATAAAAGGTTTGTTATCATTATGGTATCAAACTCTGCATTTAGTGTCAAACCTTTTCCTGAGTCATTTTGAATTTCTATCTGCCTAGTGTTGAATGGTAATAGGTAAATGGTAAGCGGTCACATTCTTATATAGCGCTTTTCCACCTTCAAGGCACTCAAAGCGCTTTACATCAAGGAACCACTCACCCATTCACACATTTATACACCAGTGTACACAGATACTTGGGGCAAGGTGGGTTAAGTGTCTTGCCCAAGGACACAACGACAGCAGTCATCTGTGGGTGCTGGAATCACATCACCAATCTGTGGGCCAGTGGATCTGACCGCTCAAACAATGATGTTTATGTCGAGAGCGGGATTCGAACCACCAACCTTTGGATCAGTGGGCAAGCAACTGAGCTACTGTGAAGTTTAAAATTTTAGTATCGTGACAACACAGTGAGCCCTATAGATTCACAATTTCTCCTTACTATGCCAGTCTTTGACCTTATATTGTGAGCATTGAATATGGTGAGCATTGAAATGATTCCTAATTATAATCCCTCCCCCCCTCAAACACACACACACTCTTCGCTGTAAGGTAGTCTTCCCCTTCACATATTGCTCTTTTTTCTTCTACTGTTGTACATCTCAGGTCCCCTCCATCATGCCCTCCTCTCCGGTGTGCTGTGTATTTCCAAGAAAAATGACGCCAAATAAACTTGAACCCATGGACGGTGATTGATGGTTGCGCAAAGCTCCCTCTCTCCATCTTTTTTTCCCTTTTTTTTACGTCTTTATTCCCTCACTCCTCGCTCGCCCCCCTCTCTCCCATAGGCACCGCGGCTATCTTTCGTCCAAGCACAGTTTGTATAGTTTGATTAATTATCGGAGTCAACGGGATACTGCTTTGTGCAAAATAGTCATTTCTGTATAGAGAGGTTTAAGCTACTAAGAACACAATGGCGCCTATGCTATGTATTGGGCTATCACTCTCATTTAGTAAAAAAATATCTAGTCTGGGATGGGTAAATTAGTTACAACCTTGAATTTAATTATGAAAATGCATTAAGATTATTCATCCTATAATGTAGCTATACACAGGTGTTCCCAGTGAATCAAGCATAATTGGATTCTGTTCGACTATAGGAGCTAATTAATAATGGAGCCTATAACCAGACTGGACAACAGCCAGGTCTGTTATCAAAGCTAATTCATGTAGGCTAGCTCGCTAAAGACAATCTGTGATTATATATACAAAGCAAGCTATATCTATCTTGTTCTCCTACCTTAACCTTAACTGAGAAATGAAACAACATATGGAGAACATGCAAATTCTGTCTTGGTCTGTGTAACCTCTAAGACTGCAACCTTATGGACTGACAAGAAATTAATTTACGTAATAGTTGCGATTTTATTTTTCACAGTATTCTACTTTCTAATATTTCGAATGTGTATAGATGTAATGACACTTAATAATCTGATGAGGCACATTTAGTGAAAGAACATGAGTTTGAAAAGTTGTCTTCAAATCTTCAAACTAAGGCTTGCATAGGCCCCCTTCAACTGCGGACCCTATAATGAGCAGGGGGGAAACGCTTTATATAAATTCTATATTTTTAAATTTTATATTTTGAATATACAGATTTAGTGTAGTTAGATTAGAATAAATGTGGAGATTTTTGCCTTGTTTCTAGTACTTGTTTGGCCAATATTGATGAAAGTGAATTTTGACATTCCTGTAATCTGTCAGAAATTTTGTAAAATGTCTCTTGGGGTTCAAGTATTGCCCAAAGATTGAAATAACTGTAAAACTGACCACAAAGACATGTGATTGTTTGAAAAATTACACCTCAAGTTATTCTGTATTTTAATCAGCTCTTTGAGTTCTAATTAGGTTTTGGAGATTTTATTATAGATTTTCTAACTTTGCACAACTTCCAAACAACAATCTTGTATTATCTTATAGACAATATATCATACTACACCACACTTACGTCATGCTGATGCGACCCACCTGTTAGCTCTCTGTCTTCTGCCCCTGTCTCATGCACAGATTTCCTGAATGTACCTGAATGCTTCTCGTGTTGGGTGACGCGAGCAGCTCCATCTATCAGACACCCTGACAGCTGCAGTGGAGGGAGACAGTGTTATCAGGCACAGAGCAGGACACCTATCAGGGGTCCTTTTGTCTCCTCTGCCATGATAAGCGCCAGTATAAGGAACGAGGAGCAGGGGATAAAAAAAATCTAAAGATGGAGTGGACTGTTGGCTTGTTATTGATGTAAATATTCAATAGCAATACATATTTTAGTAAGGAACAAGTATATTATGTGAAATTACTTGATGACTTAAGATTAGATTAGAGTGGTGGGAAGTAAAATGTTAATGGATTTGCATATTTATGGCAAGAGCTTAAAATACGCACTATATAACTTGTTTGGTGATGGTGGTGGTGCTTTAAATGTGCACTGTGTAACTTTTCTTTTGCTTTGCATGCACTTATTTTCCTTTATTCCATTACACGTGTTTCTAATTGCCAAAAAATATACATCAAAAAACATGTGCATTCGTATTGTGAGTAGGGTCACCTCTCCACAGATCTGATCTGTATCTCGGACTGGTGGCACCACCTGCTTGTCTCCATGGACATACAGATACGTTTAAAGCCATACTGTGGTATATGCCAGGCAAAGCAATAACATCTCCATGGAAACAAGCAGGTGACGGGCCCTCCATGAGAAAAGTTTCATAGTGGCCTTTTGTTTTATTCCTGTTCTAACCTTGCCTTTGAGCCAAACAATCCATCCAATGTATCAACTTTTTAGATGACCAAAATACATTTATATATATATATAAATAACTTTGTCTCATCTTTGTCTGTTTTTTGCTACCCATAGTGCACATATCTTTTAATATAGTTCTACTGTTACAAAACTCACTTGTTGTCGTCTCTAAAACCATAAAAGCATGTACTATTGTCATAAATAAACACTACTTTAACTGCAATACAGTGACACTTTAAATGGGTGTTAGTGTCTTGGAAAATTCTTAAACTTGTCATTGGAAATTGCGTTTTAAACTCTACACATTCACAATTGAAGTCGCTAACCTCCCCCTTGTGTTGTCTTTCTTCTAAGTTTTAAATCATTATTTCTCAAGCTTCCCCTCCATCTCCACGAACAAATAAACACACGCCTATACTGAGAAAGATGCAGTGTCACCATCATTTGGAAAAACAGAAAACATTGATACACGCCTACGCCTCATAACTCCACGAACACAGCAGCAGTCCCAAGCAGCGCCACATAATTCACTTTAGACCAAGAGTTTCAATTTGACTGCGCTACATGCCACTTTGTACGACAACTAGATCCAATTGTGTGTGTACGATTGTGTTTAAGGGAATGATTGTGTGTTGAAAAACGTTACAGACGCTATTTCGGTCCCTTATTTCAATATGCTTGTTCTTGACTGTAGGCTGAACATGTGTTGGGTACATGAGCTGTAATACAGTGGACGGTTATAGTTTATCTGATCTGTGGTTTCCTGCGGTTTCCTGCTCCATGCTCCTTGCCTTGTACATCAGTAAAACATAGTTACACATTGTGTGTGTGTATATATATATATATATACACACACACAATGTGTAACTATGTTTTACTGATGTACAAGGCAAGGAGCATGGAGCAGGAAACCGCAGGAAACCACAGATCAGATAAACTATAACCGTCCACTCACACACACATACATACACACACACAATTCATTATTCCCATGGATAGGCCTGTCACGATAAGTACTATATCGACTTATTGTTCACTATGAAAGCTGGAACAATAGATTTTGGGCCTCAATATTTATCGTGAGTACTTTTTCTTTGCAACAATGGGGAGATTTGAGCTATTTTAGTTGTAATATGATAAGATTTGAGCTGTGGACAGTTGAATTAGTCCCTTTTATAGCTAATTATTTGTTGCAGCTCATGTCTTTTAATGAAACAGTCTTTAACAGTATTTAAAAATGGTTTACTGGGATTATCTTGCATTACTTCAATCTTAATATATCGTGCTTCAAAATTTGTTATCGTGACTGGTCTACCCATGGATAGATGGATGCATAGATATCATCATGGAATACACTTAATGCCTGTATTGCCAGCCATTTGTATTGAGTAAACAGTATTTGCTCAGTCAGATAAGTAAAGACTCTAGTGTAGGCTTTGTCAATGAAACGTGTAAACTTCAACCACTTCTGCTCCTATTTTTCTTTCACAGTTTGAAGCCACATCTGTAAGTATGCACTTTGGCTTTTTCCCATCTTCATAAGATATATAACTCTGAAACCCATAACGTTGAAGAAGCTATTTTGTTTTTCAACCATTTTCTTGAGGCTAAAAAACACATTGTCATTCCTTATCCCTCCCTCTCCCCAAGACGCTTCCCCCTGCTCTTTCTCTGAACCACCTCTCTATCTCTCTCGCTTATTGTAGTTTTTGCGCAAGAAGGCAGAAAATGTGCTTACCCTACACGCAGGGATGTTTGGCAGTCACACACAAAGTTCAAACTGCAGCAGTAGCAGCGGAAGCTTTACCTGCATCATCAACAGTGTGTGTGTGTGTGTGTGTGTGTGTGTGTGCGTGTGTGCGTGTGTGTGCGTGTGTGTGTGTGTGTGTGTGTGTGTGTTAGTTGAGTACAGCATTCAGTAGGTGCATATGTAGTGTATGTAAGCTCTTTGCCTGGTGTTGTACCTTTTACATTGTCTATACAAGTTCTATCATCTAAAAAAATCTGTCCATCAATTCTAAAGAAATGTGTTCTATACAATTACTTACATCTACAAAACACTAGAAACTTAAGTTAACTGCGGTCAGATCTTGCTAATGAGAAATAACTAAAATTCAGGTGAGGTGCTCTATCATGGCATTAAAATTATCTGTAATTTCATTACAGGTGTTGTTATTGCTCAAAAAGGCCTTGGAAAAACACGCATTCTTACTCTGAGTGGGGTTGCCTTTTCACAGATCCGACCTGACATTATGTTTAACACTGTTAAATGCTGGCAAAGCAATAACATCTCTCTGGAGTTTAGCTAGTGGCAGACTCTACACCAGAAAAGCTACGTAGTGTACTTTTATAGATCTTTTGTGTTTTTAGAATGTTATGTTCTCAGCCTGTCTGCACCTCTGGCCCAGACTCTCAGTTTGGTGTCTTGCTCAATATCACAACAATAACTGTCTAGAGCAGAATTCAGACCAGCCTTTTTGGAAAACAACAGTGCCACTCTTGCTCAAGTTCAGGGGCCAGTACTCAACATATTTCACATGTACTTTAGTGGGTGAACACTCTAAACTATATGCAAAAGTATTAAAAAAAAAACCAAGTAATGTGTTTAAGGATTTTTTTTTTTTTGTCAGATCTAAAAA
>JACM01063633.1:0-24824 GCA_000787095.1 Periophthalmodon schlosseri
CACACACACACACATATATATAAAACCTAACACATGCCTTCCGACGTGCAGAGAATCACACATAAATTTTGCATCTTTACCATGTATTGCCCATAATAAAACAGCCCCTACTTATCCAAGCTGGGGAGTGGCATATGCAAAGAAAACTAAAATATGTATAGCTATAAGTGTAACCCATTTTTGATAGACACTTATATTCCTGGAGATGACCACTGGCTGAAAAGTAATGTTTAAGAAAGACCAATGAACTCTAAAAGTGACCTCCTTAGTACTACCAAGGAAATTTCACAAACAATATTACTAAAGTTGAAGACAAGTGCCTCTCCTTCATTTTCTCAAGCATATTTTTCTTAACTCGTATAACTGCCAGGCCTGGAGCTGACCCATAATTTGCTCCTAATAACTGCTGTGGGCGGAGTGATTATAGCTTTTCATTAGCGCCGGCAGCTTTCACCAGTGCTAACCCAGCTAAAGGGCCCTCTGTGTAATTGTTGGCCATTATAAATATAGTGCGTCAGGAAGTACGGAGGGGGCCAGCGACGCCTCTTTGTTAACCGCTGATGATTGAGCAATTAAACTTTGGCAACTTAATTAGCTCTCCACAACAACACGGCTATATCAGGCATTAGGAGTGACATTTGGGTAAACAGAGTGTCAGAGAGTGATAGCTTGTAATAGGATGATGCATCGCCAGTTGCGGAAGCATAATATCAAATACAACTCAAGAAATGTTTCAGGCTTTTAATTAACCCACATATTCATATTGCATTCAGCACTGAGCAATGGTACTTTATATTTGCATTACCACTCTTATTATTCATACCTTACCACCAGCTTGTTAATTAACTGCCTACTTTATGTGACTTATTGTGCAATTGCAATACTTAGAGTAAAAAGCCCCTTAAGCTCAGAAAGGCTAACAGCTGTCACATAGAGCCAAACAAAAAACAGCAAACATTCATCATCTGAAACAGGAATCATACAACGCACTCCTTATTAAGTGGCATTAAACTGGCGAAGGTCTATAATTATCAAATAAATCCCACGGCACATCAATGAGTTCATCTGCATGCCGTAATTCTCTGTCCTCACACCGTGCGGTGCCGGCGCTGCGGCTGTGAATGGGCTCTTTTGTCTGCCTCTGTGGGAAGGCCTTTGTGAAATTACACTACTGCATAATGAAGCTAATCATAAATTAGCATTTCAAGATGGAGTTGCCTGTTTGTGTGCTCGTGTTTGTGCTTGGGAAAGTTGATTGAAATAATTGATTGAAATTTTTATGATTTTGGGATGTAAGAGGACAATAATCTCAATTGGAAATGCAGTTATTTATGGAGTTGTTTATACTTTTTTATTTGGGTAGAATAGACTTAAATGATAATTGTTGTGTCTTGTTTTGGTAAATGATCTATAGTCAGATGGTGGGATAAAAAGTGCAGCTCTCTGTCCCCTCTGGCTTTGGCGCACCAGAAAAACCCAACATAAAACACTGCATTATGGTCTCTAATAGGAGGCACATGACAGTGATATTAGATTCAAGTTTCCATTCAGGGGCTGAGAGTAGCAGGTGTGTGTTTCATTACACACCAAAGAAAACACAACTCTAGTGCGGCCTTCTTAATGCAGGGGGCTCGACCGCTCACCAAAGCACACAATGAGAGCGATCTGTAGGCAGGACCCACTCTGCGTCCACTTAGCATCGAGCTGGAACCTTGGCCAATTAAGAGCTTTTTGTTTGATGTGACAATTAACAAGGAGCTGGTCGGCCATTATTCCCAATATGCTGTGGTCCGCCTATCAAGCAGTCCAGCCTGGTATCAGCTATTGCCTTCTGTGACCTACTGAAATAGGGTTAAAGTGACATTGTTGTTGGTATATCTTCAAAAGACTACAATTATTAAGTTTTGTTAGAGTGCCTGCAACATTTAACTGTATTAGATGATTCGTAATTGCAGTATAAAATACGTAGGTACATATATTGTTTTTCCATACAATCTTTTATGGATGATTAGGATGTTTCTACGATGTGTCTCATCATGTCACAAAGTGATAGTTAGTAGTATTACTACTAGTGGCTTTTCATCTGGCTTCATTCTGTGATTAATTAACTGACATCTGAGTATGCTTGTTGTGTATTTAATTTTTTATGAGATATTTAAAGGACTAAAGGATTTCCAACTTTTCTTGTTTAGTAAATATTTGGATTATATTATTTTAATGTAGAAACTTTAAGGATGGCTTTGCAGAGCACATACCTGGTTTCATAGAGCACACATGTTTATTTAATATTGATATACATTGTTTTAGTGACCAGCACAAAGATATTACACGTGTGTAATACTTCTACAGAAGTGATTTGCATTATAATGTATTTGACCTCAAAACAAGCGGCCCATATATGATAACTGCTCTGTGCAGCATATCAACAGAAACCGATAAACATTGCAATGAGGCTTTTCATAGTGGTTTGAAGCTTTTCTATGGAAGAGAATTGTTATGAAACACATTGCAGCCATTGTACTGTTGTAGGCCTTCGTCGCTCTCCAGAGGCTGTATTCCAGGTCACTGTGACCGCAGCACTTTGCATCTTCCTCAGCTCTTCTAAACAAATAGAGCTCGACTATGCAAAGAGTGTGGCATAGAGCAAAGCAGCACAATACAGACATGATTCAGAAATGAGCATGCATCATAATAACTGATATCATTCTTGAATAGTTGGTGGTTGACTAATATAATTAAAGCTAAAATTGATCAAAAAAATGATCATGCTCACACTACAAATGAAGTAGACTCAATAGCACTCCAAACATCTAAAAATGACCAACTTCAGATAACAGAGCACTGATTGTCATTCATGAAACCAGGAATATTATTCTCACCAAAGGAAAATGAATAGTTTTGACAGAGGCTTAGGGTACAAATGGTACCAGCGGTTGAGTTTTTCTTTAAACACATAAAGCTTCAGTGAAAGCACTTGGAAGTTGTATCAACAGTTGAGCACTAGGGGGTGCCCCATCTCTTCACTAATACAAACCAACAACACGCTCTTGCTTCAGAAATCAGTAATGTGTGATGGAGTCTGCATATTTGGTCTGTCAAGATAAACATGGTTGTTGTCAATTATTACTTGTATAGTAGATTAGAATAGCTGATTGATAAATAGATTATAATAAAAATTTAGTATGTAAATCTCACTGTGGTATGTTTTATATTTATGCAATAAAGCCACAGTATATTACATTTGAAAATAATAATAATAATAATAATAATAATAATAATAACAATAACAATAATAATCCACAGTAATAATAATAATCATAATCATAATCATAATCATAATTGGTGTGTTTAGGTGCATACACTAATTATTGTCCAACTACTTGCATAATACTTGCGTCCACACAAAATGATCTTCACGATACATCTAAGCATGTTACATATTTAATTCATATTAAATGATCTTTCTTACTCACAAAGTGTTGTATAATGTGAACAGAGAAAGCTGTGATTAGTTAGATTTGAGGTGATGAAGGCTGAGCTGCTGTGGGCCTGTAGCGCGAGCCCTGCCTAAGGCAGCAGCTGGAAGCGTAATTACATGGGCTGATTTATACATCATTAAGATCTCCATATAAGTCACTCCTTTTGAAAAGAGCAGTTAAGCTACTTATACTTTTCACAAAACAGCAGCAATTCTGTATAAAATGAATGTATGCTGCTCCTCTGAAAGCATATGGTATATTTCTCACCTATTAATAATTCAAGTTGAATGAGCAAAAATTAGTTGGCTCGGTTACCGCTGCATTTGTCCCACATTAATTTCACCGACATTTTGTAAATGGGGCTATTACGCTAAAAACAAAGCAGAGTGAATGACCACGGTTTGCTGTACTTAGGAAAAGAGAGGGCCTCATCCGTACACCTGTCATTTTCAAACAAGGCACCATTATGGCTCGCCCAGAAGCATATCACACCTTTCATTGGAGCTTTGTCGCCACAGTGCACAAGCTGGAGCTTTGAAATGGTTACCTGCAAAAGGAAAGCCAGTGTTAATCTGAAAATCCAGACTTTTGCTTTTCAATTTAGTCTGTCAAATGACTGCATGTCCCTTCTCATGTCAGAAAAGAAAGACACCAAGCATTAACATTTTACCGAGCCTGTGTGAGCTCAATGTGCTTTGACTATTTGTACTTGGAGATGCTGTTAAGTCATCACTAAGGTTAGATTGAAATCAAATGAAGGCCTCATTATTGGAGAAGCTGTTGAGCACATAAATGAACAGGTGTTCTTTTGGTTATATCCCAGCATATGCATTTGAACAACCCTTGACACCTTATACACACACGTACTTTAAGACCAGCACGTGCCCACCTCCACATTGAGCACGCTGCACAGAAGGAGCAGCTCAATGGGCCCAAGCACATTGTTGCTTTAACCTTCTGCGCCAGTTATCCCTCTCAGAGCTCCCAGGCTTGGCAGCTAACTCTATTGGCTTTTTGTCATGGAGCCTTGGCGCATATAGTGACTGGAGGTGGAAGGAGCGGGGAGGACAAAAACGGGAGGAGGGGAATACAAGTCCTTTTCTTTGCATTATTCCCGGGCAAAAGTGAGTGTGAGCTGGGCTAAAGGAGGCCTCAGTAGAGAGCTTGTCGTCTTGAGGTCATTGTGGCAGGGAAGATCATTAGGCTCAAAAGAGGAGGCACACGACAGAGCAGAAAACCTTTCAGCTGTCCAGAACTGCACCCCACCCTCACCAGCACCTGACCCCCTCTGCAACGCTCAGTAAATAGCCAGCCTTTGGAGAACCTCATCCTAGATTTTTTAATCCCCATTTTGTGGAAGTGTTGGCTTTTGTTCCACTTCCCGGATTAGGTGGCAATGCACTGAATAAAGAAATCTTGTAAGGTCCTTTCAAGATGGGTCAAGTGATGCAATGGGAATGGGCTGCAATACAAAACAAGTGTTTGCTAGGTTGGAAATTGTTTTATGTTGAGAATTTTGTACAATTAACATTTGTCTTTTATGTAGAATTAAAATGTATTTAGTTTGAACTGTATAAATATAACATGTCTCTGGGTTGTCTCCAAATAACAGGTATGTAGGTGCCAGTGAAGGTCTGTAGCATTTCAGGCCCATAGTTGATTGGACAAGCTTTAACCAAAAGCCATAATATGAATGAAAAAACATTGATTGAATTTAACAACGGCCCACGCCAAACTATAACTCTGTTGAAAATCATATTGGTGAACCCTAGTACACCCTACTTTTTTTCTATAGGGCTAAACTTCAAAGATAGTAGCATTTATTGTGTTATTTACTCAGACGACCTGCATGGTTTGGTCTCCCTACAATCTATTGGAAGTTTAGTGCATAGTAAAAGAAATCTATTTTGATACAAAGGTAAAATCTTAATGCGCTACCAATTTCAATATCATTATAGATTATCATTCTTTATTTCATAATAATCATAATAATCATAGTTTCTTAAAAATACCATATGGCATTACACTAGTTATGTCCAACTTTGTCCCATTTAAGTCATTTTCTCAGTATTGATACATGTTCAAATGAATAGATCACTTAGTTTAAGTGTCAGTCTGTTTATCTTTTGGGAATTGAAAATCTTACAATTAAATCAAATTATTTACTGCTCACAAATTGTCTGGAAGCTAGCCAAAATTAGCCACCACAAAGTTTGATCACTTTGACAGACACAGCCAGTTTTAGTTAGCCTCAGCAATGTAAATTTATCATTGCATAGTACTCTAACGCTAGCTCCAAAGCTGTAAGTAACTGCAATGGGGAGACACCATTCAAAATTCATGCACAGTACTTGGCTGTTTGTGTCATTATGGTATTTTACATGATGAATTAAATCTCTAATGGGACTATTAGTACGCAGGAAGAAACCAGTCACAGAGAGGTCACATCTCAAATCGCTCACAGCAGTAAATAAGCAGCAATAGTGACAAGTGATCCCCGCTTAGATTTGAATCGCGTGCTACATTTACAAACTCTCCTCTCCTCCTTTCCTCCGTCTCCTTCCTTCCTCTTCTCTTGTCTTCATCTCCTCTGAATGTCAGTGCTCAGCGGGACGATTTAATGTTGCTTTTAACCCTCGCCGCTTCATAATTACCTTGACATTTACCCTGTATTCAATCAAGTTTTTAGCAGCGGATTTATTGCAATGACTTTTTTGTATTGCGCACCACAGCAGTAATTATGCGGGTTATTAGCAGGAGGTAGGTGGCGGTAATGCAGTTAGACGCGGATGCTATTGGGTGCAGTGTTTTTCTGCAGCCTTAAGACAAAGTGACACGAGAAAGGACAGAAAAACTATTAGATGAAGTATCTGATGACTTGGGCTGTGAGCAGTGGAACAGGCGAGCTCTGCCTCTCCCTCCTTTATTGCGCAGGTTATTATCACAACTGCTGGGGAATTGTCGAGACGGGGAGATAGGAGTGGCAACGATCCATCCGGGACTCGTCCATCATTGCACAACGCAGCCCCCCGAATAGAAATTACATCTGCATCTGAATTAGTAACATTATTCGCCAATTTGGCTCAGAGTGAACATTGTTCCATTGAAGGTGGAATTAAATTAGAAAATGAGTGAGTCTTTAATTTTCCGAGTATAAATCAGGGGATATAATTCAAGTTCCTTGTACCTTAAGGGCAATCACATTATCCTAAGCGACATTTTATCCTCAGCCCCTCAGAGTGATCTCGTCACCGGCACAGAGTCACTCACCAATCATGCTTCAGTGGAGAGGCAGGACATATATCTTCAACAGAATTAGACACACAAATGACTGTCTGCTAGTGGACAATAGCACAATGGCCAACTTTTAAAATACAATCTTAAATTTGGCAAATTAATAGACTCCATTATCCATATGTAGTAAATATAGTTTCCCAAAGATCTTTTTGGTTTAAGTGAGGGAATGTTACTTTGTTAGTTTTGGCCTCAGCATCGTCACTGTGAACTGTGGTCATCTGATGAGATCCATATTTGAGATTTGCATCTTGATTTTTGAATATTTTACATTTTAAAAATCAGTATGCAAATCACCTTAACCCTCTTCATTATGTGAGGAACTGACACAAAGTTCCTCAGAAATTTGGTTTTGTTTGGATTCCAGGCCAATAAACTAACACTTGAATAACCATATTTGTTATTAGCGCTCCTTTAAAACACACATAGCTGTTTTATAGTTGTTACTCTATGAAGCAAATAAAAACATTTTATACAAATGGCTATTTTAGAGTTTAAATAAAAATACCTTTGCTACAGTAGCTCTAAACAATAGAATGAAAATGCACAGTGGACATTACGAGCAGCGTCTACTTCCATATAACCTGGTCAAATGAGAAGGAACAGAACAACCTTTTTACTGCCAGCCCCTGTAACTGTGGCCCAAAACTCAGCTTGTTCATTTCATTCTGGCCAATGCCCAGACCTCATTAAAAATGAATGCACTCTTTAAACCCCAACACTAGGCCTTTTCCATTAGGGAGAGAGATATGAGGGTGATAAACATTATTTGTGATCGGATATGAATCGTGTGAGGATTGGCTGCAATATTGAAAGCCACATTGAAAAGTGATTGTGCTTGAATTCCCTCATGCAGTTTCATGCCATATCGCGGCTCTTGTAATTTGATTCCTATTCATTTTGGCCATTGTTGTGCATTATATTGAAAGCCCTATCAAAAGCGATCTAGACCAACCAATTTGGATTTTTGTTATTCTGTCCCACTTGGTTGATTTTAAGCTGATCAGGATATTTGCCTGGCACAGTCTTGGCCATTCTGAATAGCCTTATCTTCCATTTAATTACCATACAGCCTTTGTTGAAGGAAAATTCATCTGTTTTGCTGTGTAGCTCTGGGGAAGGCCTGTGCACAAAAGAAATGGACAGTGAAAAGAAGCGCTTGCTGTGCTCTGTCTTGGCTGTGACATCAGCGCTGATATACTGTACAGGTGTATTTTCATGGAAACGCTAGTGCGTCGGTGGATCCCCTATATAAAAGGCTATAAAGCTTGACAGGCTATTGGAGATTCACCCCTGAGCGCCCCACTGACAAGCTCCCAGACATATACATTTAATATTCCATTGACTGATTGATTTTATGGGACATGGTTAACATTGCCATCAATACTGCCCTCAGGACCAACACACCATCTTCATTCAAAAGAATTGCACTTGTCATACATGGAGAGGTAGCTGATAAACATCTGTGCGACTATGCAAACGCTGTAGTGTTATATGCATCTCTGTGTGAGGCACATTGCAATATTAAGGACATATCTATCGATAAGAGGAGTCACTATACATACAGAGCAGCAGTAGACAAGCACATCATCATAGTACATTTTACACATGCACTGCTGATGGTTTGAGTTGTATTAGCCTGACTGTTTGACCTCAGCGCGATCAGCGAGCCTGGCTTCCCTTCCTCCAGGTTCACTGAGAGTCAGAAAGGGATGATAATGGCCGCCCTTGGACACGGTGCACCACAGGGCAGGGACGAGATGGGCTTCAGCTCAGGCACATATTAATATTAATACATATAAAAGCCGTCCGGCTGGCTCCAGTCATCAGCTCTAGACACACACATCGACACTAGCCAGGCCAAACAGACACCTACGAGTGTGCGGATGCTCAGATATTCACAAAAACAAGTAAAAGGCCCATTATGGGTTTAGTGTTTGCGGATGGACCGTTTCCCAAGGTCAGTTTGAAACATTTGCCAGCAGGAAACCTACACAGAGTGCCAGTTGTTCACACCGTTTGGGGAAAACACACATTATGTAAATGATCCTTCTTTTGGAATGGAACAGACAGAGCTAGAAACCTGGTGCTAATGGCTATCGTGTCAGCCAAAGCTAATGGTCGCTTTATGTGTTGCTTATGTGTGAATGTACTTTGTGATGTATTGTAACATACCGTATATACCTATACACTGTACAGACGCTTTTGCTGTTGAAGCGCTTGTATTCATGAATGCATTCAGTGTCACGCAGAAAGCAGTAGGAAGTTAACAAGGATAAAGTTTGCCCCACTTTACATGTTTTAGCGGTTTAATAAACGTCCCAATAATACTGATGAAACTCCGTAGCAATAATAGTTGTATTCATAGACTAGGGAGAGAGATGGAGCAGCACAATGTCACCCCTGTCTCCCAACCAACAGAGGAGCGCATAGTAATCAAATTCTGGTTTGCATATTTATATGGCTAATAGTCCCATATCAACAACATCTACAAACAGTCCTAAGTCAATAGACCTTCTCATATTCTACATCAATCGGAGTATTTGTATGGACGGGCGTTACAGCTGCCGTACATTTGGGAAGAGGCTATGACAGTCAACCACAAGGGCAACAAGGAAATAAAACAGTCCCATTTGGAAACTGACTTACTGAGGGGTGTCTTCCATGCTCAGGCGAACAGTGAACTGTAAAGCAGATGTCAATGTCAATAAGCAGAATAGATGTCATCTTGTTTTGCCCCATATTTGAGATGTAGCCACTGGAAGGGAAAATTAGACGACAAGTTTAAACAGCATGTAAATCATTGGAGTGCAACACAACAAAGTATTAGTGCTTTCCTATCATCCTCTTTTAGATGTACTTGAACCATTTGTGACTTTTTCATGAAGAACAGGAATCATCATTCTAATAATTCATATTATCTTAATATGTTGCATCAGATACAGCTGCAAGAGGTCAAATGGATAGATAAGACTACCTGAAAGTACTTTTTATTGATTGAAATTAAACCAAATCTACCTGGGGCTTATGATGGGCAGATACTTGACATAATATAGTGAATTGCGAAAACTCGAGCGAGAACATTGCACAATTTTGTTGGAAAAAGTATCATAATGGCCTAAAATGGAAAGAAAGTGGAATAGAGTTTTTTTTTAGTAAAGAAAACTCCTCTTCTTCACAGTGGGGGCTGGGCTGGCATGCTTCATATTTCACCGTCAGCCTGACTTGCCCCGACAATGTGACAGCAGGTGACAAATAACCTGGCGCATGATTGAAATCTGACAAAATAACGCTGTGTTTTATAATAGCGTCCCCAAGCAGAAATATGGCAGGCGCAAACTAAACAGTGCTTCATCACCTCCTTGCCAGTCCCAGCGGTTCTCCATTAAGGGCCAGATCATTGTGTTTGTGCCTCCCCCCGTCCCAGCTGACCGCCAAAGTGACAGGCGCGGCTTGCTGCTTTGACAGTGAAAAATATTTGCGATGACAGGGCCACAAATCACATGCCGACAAGTTTTAAAACTCAATATTCACTCAATGTGCATCTGCTATATTCTTGTTAAAAGTGTAATATGGAAGTCTGTCCCCGCCGCGTTCTTTTATTATTACGGTATTGACAGCGACTATAATAAAGTTGTGCTGTTGTGATGCCAGCCCAACCGAAGAGGAGATGGAGAGATTGAGAGAAAGAGTGCAAGATGCAGAGGAGAGGATGTTTGAATGCTGATAAGACGATGAACAAACCATTTTCATGTAAGATCATCATCTGGGTACTTAAGTTTGATGGGCTGTGGGTCTTTCAATCAGTCTGTATAATATCAAAATGGAGGAAGAATAACTGGTTTAGGTAGTAATGCAACTGCCACATATTAGTATCTCAGTTTAAAGATATAAAATGGCCCAATTCCAATGTAATGAATTGGAAGTCCTTCAGTCTAAAATGGTTTGTTGATGTTGGCTCAAGCACCAAGAGCAGGGCCATAGACCTAAATGGAACTTGTTTTCTGAGAATTAAAAATCAGTGTCATAAATACAGCGATCTCCATTTTGTTTCTAACACACATATTGACTATATGACTATAATGACTATTTTAACTCAATAAATTCAATAGAATTCTGATGGCTTCATTATTATTATTATTATTATGTAATATATATTCAATTAATATAATAGAAATAATTTACTTAATTGTAATGTATAGTAGCATGCAGTACGGTGGTTTGGTGTTAGTCCGTTACAAAAATGTAGCTAATTGAACACCTCACTAAAATTCAAGCATGGACTTTTTAGCATATTAAAAGTCATTGGGGTATCATCAGTTTAGCCTTTGCCTGCTCTAGACCCTGAGCTCCATGTACTAGTGCCATCAAAGAGCTAGTGACTCTAATCCTCCCTCAGTCTGAGGCTTTGTCGACCATGTAGGCCCTAATGTGTGCCCAGTGTGCACCAGTAAGTGTGCTTTAGGCTCATTGTTAACATAAGGCCAAATCTGTAATATAGCACGGACAATTAAGTGCACAATTTTTGTATAAATGCAAAATCCCTCACTGTGAATTATTTAATCCCCTCTCTGCAGTTCATTTAATAGAGCCCTTTTGGCGGCCGCTTTGAGTCACACAAAACTAATTTGATTCTGCTCCTTGATTTAATTAGATTTTATGATGTATGGTATTGCTAATTCGGTGGCTCACCATGCGTTGTCGGTGCCTGTCCTCTTGCACTGGTGGTGAGCTGTCACAGCCCCATTTTTAACAGTATTGAAAAATTCAAGCTTTATTATTGCCCCCTCACTCATTTTCTTCCATCAGGAGAAGTAATGAGCTTTTAGATTCTGCTCTCTTCCCCTTGCTCTCTCCAAATGTCTTTTTCATTCCTCTGTCTCAATCTCTCCATCTTTTTTCATCATCCTTTAAAAACAATATGAGTAGAAAGAGAATTCAAAGAGGAAGAAAGCAGAAATGATGACACAGACAAGTTCAATACTAGGCCCAATGGGATGAACAAATAAGATAGCAGGACAAGCAGGATTGGCTGTGTGAAGTGTGAGAAAGGACTAAATGTGTCAGGTAGAAGTGGATAGTGAACACAGTCATATGAGAGACATGGAGCAGTAGAGGAAGGAGGAGGAAGTGGGTTTGGAAATGAGCTGGAGAAAAGGGGCACCAATGGAGACCAAACACTCACAGCGCTGCAGGCTCGCCGCTAACGCATTAGCACGCTGATTCATGAGTTAAGTTTCCCCAACTGCCCACGGCTATTAGCTTTCAGTTCCTTTGGCTGTCATTTAGACTCCAAAGACTCTTTTGGTTAATGCACTGTTTTAATGAGAACGCGGCGCTTGCTAATATATTTGACTGTATGAAAGGTCACAACAGGAAGCTAAACAGATTGAGAGAAAGGGAGCTCGGGCGGCAGTAGCGCTGTCAACGTGCCAGACGGGTTTCTCAACTAAAAAGGATTGTACGGTTCGGAGGCCGTCAGGGGTGGGCGGCACCATTCCACAAGCGCTAGCCCGCATCCAACTGTGCATAATAGGCCCGGGAAGTGATGGGTTACAGCCCGCCTGATAGTTCCACCTCATCTATCAGCCGAGCTAACTAGAGAGGGGAAGAAAAGTTGGAGGGGTGGATTTGAAGAGACAGGCAATGGAAAGAGCAGACACCGAGAGGAGCCACATGTTTCATTACCCATATAATCACCAGTCTGATTGCCACACAAGCAATGGAAGAGTGTCTCTCGGCAGGCGCCCGGAATTTATAGCCACCCCACGATGAGATTCCTAGCAAGGCGTTAAATATCTCTGAATTGCTGAGCCGATTTGGGAGCAAAGAAGTCAAAGATATCGAACATAAAAGTTTGAAGATGAAACTATGTCTTATGGAATTGTTGATTTTCTTTTCAACTCTCCAAGTGCTTTACTGTATTCCCCACACTGCGGTGACAGGAGGGGGCAGTGGCGTTATCAAACACTCTGACAGGCTCACATAAACAGAGCTGGCCCCTGCCCTGGTACACTCGCTCTCTGTCAGCAGCACAGCCCTGTTATGACACTGGACACCCGTAAGGAGCATGGCACACGTCTGAGCTGGTGCCCCAAACCCCGATAATCTAACAGTAATCCATTCAAAACTAATCAAACATTTACAAAGGTGCCATGACGCAAATGGAGTGCTATTTGTCAGTGTCTTGCAGTCGCCAGCACACAGGCCGGCCCAGTTATGCTCGCGGCATCTCAATCTACCTATGCAAATGAGACAGCGGGGTGACTTGTGTACAGAAATTACAAACAAATATTCATGAGTTATGGTTGTGAAGGCAGAGAGACATGCATCCAGAGGAATTGCGCTGCTACCTACAAACCCCTCTTCAGGTGGACAATTACTCACCATGCGGGATGTGACACTGTTGTCAAGGTGAATTAGAAGCATATGTCAAGCTTTTGTTATAAATCCTGGCCTACTGTAACCCTTATTTCCCCTTCACACAATGTATGTACACTCTTGATGATATATCAACATGCCAGGCCATTAATAATGCAGCCGTGTGTTTCCACAAGGGGACTGTGGTGTGGTGTGGGACAGGCCTCACAGTTTGGGTCCAGGGGGCTGTGTACATTGCGGTAATCCTCTCCTGCTTCCTGTTGTCCTGGGACCCTCCTTTTCCCCATTACCCAAACCATTTGTTTATCGTGTAGTAATTACAAAGCTTCAACCCTAAAGCCAAACAAGCGACGCCATGTACTGATGGAGACATTTGTAACAATATATCATAACAGCAGTCATATCTAGCAATGAATTTATGTCATAGGATATCAATACGAGCAAATGGCCAAACAACCCGCTTGAGTTTGTTGGGATTTTGACTTGTATTGATATGTAATGAGCTACATTTTGCCTTAAAAAGCAGACTGTAATGTTCAGCATTTTATTTTGCAATTTCATGCATGTTTGCTTCATGGGGTTAAAAACCACAAGCTGTTCTGAAACAAAAAAAATCTCATTTTCAGCACTCCAGAAGCCATTTAATGCTCCCTGTGTAAGAGTGGCAATCCCTATTACCGCTGGATAAAGTGTACCCTTTTTTATTTGAAATGAAAATGTCAGTAATTTCTTTGGAGATTGATGACTCCTTACATGCGGGCCCAATAAATGAAAAATTGATGAGGCTCAGTTCTCTCTTTTAATATTTAAGGCAATATTAAAGTCTCTCTTACACCGCATGGAAATAGTTTTATTTAAAAGGAATAAGACCATTGGGCATTGTTTACTGAACACCTCATGCATGTTTTATAAAGCTGCGGCTCTTGGAGGAATTCAAAGGCCCTTGAAATCGTTACTGTTTTGCAGTAAGTATAAAACGACTTAAGAGGAAGTCGAATGGCATTGGCGTTGTTGTGCCTGCTCCCTTGTTGTTGGACGCATTGATGAGGCAGCCTGTGCTTGATAGCCATGCCAGAGAGCAAGAAAGAATGTAGCAATGGAACAAGGAGGTGGGAGTTGTGCGATAAATGGCAGAGGTTTTATTTCTTCTATCAGGTCGTAATGTGTGCTCGCTGAGGAAATTGATGTTTGACGAGCTGGCGGATGAATTGCCATTTAAAACAAAGACCCATGGGTTGGAGGCAATGCGAGCAGAGAGGAGAAGAAAGGGGGAAGTTAAAAGTAGGACAAGGAGGAGAAGTGGAAGCCCTTTAAATTGTTCTGGTAGTTTAAAACAAGCCAGAGGCAAGGAGAGTCCCCATGCAAAGGTAGAAGATGATACCCAGGTATTACCGGCTAAATTGTCTCGCTTCAAATAGTTCTTAAAATGGGTTGAAGCAGGGAGTGTAGCTGCAAAGAAACACAATAGATCAAATCAACCAAAGGAGCTCATAGCACACAACAAAGGCTTTCATATATCACACTTAGAAGCCTAAATAATGCAGAATAAAGCTTTGGCCTCTAGGTAAATTGTTGACCCCAAAATATTTTAAAGGAAGATGGTGGGAACTACAAGAGAACAAAGGCCTGTCAGGGTCTTTGTTGTCATATTTATGGTGCCACTGTACACTTGGCATTGCTCTCTCAGAGCCGGTAAACAGCTGGGAATGATGTAATTGAAGGAAGATGTTCAATAATTAAAGCAGGGTAAATGGCCTGGAAACAGAAGAATACAAACACAGAATGGAGGGAAATCTGCTAGAGCAGCAGGATGACAATCAGTGACTTCTAGTTGAGGAGCCCATTACATTGTAGTGGTGGTTAACAGGGACCTTCGAACTGAGAACTAAGATACTCAAGCTCCCATTTAGACAAATTAAATCAAGCCCCATAATGCTGCTTTATGTATCCGTTGCCCGGGTTACACATCTTTGCGCACCAGGCCGCTTGATGGAGGCTGGAATGGAGTCTTTTATAGGAGATGCTTCAACAACAGCGGGTGGCTACTACCTGCCAACTATTATCAAAGGCACTGGTTTCATAGCCCCGCCATATTTTTTGATTGATCTAAATTACACGTCAGTGAGTGCCACGGTAACATGATCTATAAAGAGATAGCGACTACTTGTACATTATTAAACTCCATGAGCGGCTGCTCTGCTTTTGGATTGCTGTAATTATCCGTGCTGGAGGCACAACAAGTGGCCCAAACACAGCTGTTAGCCTGGCAGCACAGCCCAGCTCTGGCTCACACTCATTGTTTTTCAACAGAGGCTACATTTGGCACAGGTTAGCGTTAAAAAGAGGGGTGTGAATACAGCAGTGTGGATCTGGATATAATTTGCATTAAAAACATATGTTGTTTTACATTCTGTGCACTTTTAGAATTACACATTATGTCTATAAAGATAGACTATCAATATTTTTGTAATTGTTAGCCCAGAATTAATGAAACTTTGCAGAATTCAGGAAAGTGAATTCATAACGGCAATAGCATGAAGGATATATTATAAAAAATCATATGTCATCAAACATACCAATATGTTGCATCACTATGAAAACAACAGTCAAAATTGAAAAGTATCAGTATATGGTCTGACTCTTGTGTTTTAAAATAGATTTTCTACTTTTGTCCCAAGCTGAATACCCTTAATGTCCATCTGAATTGATACCTTCTTTATATGCTTTGTTCAATAGCCCCTGAAGAGAGATTCATCAGATATTGTCCGTTTATATCTTTTAAAAGCAGAGATTCCAGTAAACCCCTGCACCTTTAACAGTAACTGCCCGTGGCCTTTTGATGTCCCATATATCCAGGAAGAACGTGGAGAGACCGGACACGAGACGATAGCCCTGGTGCATTCTGGGATACCTGTGGGACTCCGGTAAGGGTCATGTGACTCTTGGGTCCGACTTTATGGCACCAGTCGGGGTGAGTGAATGAATGCATGGTGTTGTGGTGAGGGAGAAGCAGTGCCCTCAACGAATGTAAGCAAAGTAGGTAAATCAAAATGCACATCTGTTTGTACGAAAATACATTAGTTATAGAATTGATATACCAAATTAAAATAAACTTTCCTATTCTAGTTTTAAATGTAATATACATTGTATTTGCATTCAAGTAATTAGCAGACTTTTGAATTCATATGAATACAATATTTTAGTTTTTCGTGTATGTTGAATACCAATGCAGTTTCAGTGAATTAGATATGTTCTGAATGTTCTTCTGAATGTCTCAATAGTTAATAGCTGGATGGTTCTAGTGGGCAAAAACTCCCCATTTCTGGTGGAAAAAAGTTACATTTGTTGGTCCTGCAGAAGGATTTCAGTTCTACCTATGTTACCTTAGATTTTATAAATAGTTCTAATATTAGTGAATGGCACAGTACATATCAGGGACATGCAACATATGCTAACATAGTGCTATTTAGGTCAATCTTAATGGAGTAGCATTGTCCACAGCCAAACCAGGCAAGTCAACACATTAGATATACATCTCACTGTTCATGAACACACCATTGATGTGTTTTGCTTGCAAGCTTTATTTTCTCATATGTTACACCTTTTTATGAGAATTGGCCGAGTAGTAGAACAGCAGATGCAGACAGCAAATTCGAATTCATACAAGGCGGACATAATATCAGGCAATATAGAGGCAGACAGAGAGGCTATTGAAATGCAAATGGACTGCTGGGGCCGCGGCAGCACGGAAAAAAGAAATTGGCCGGGATGACAATGCAAGTAAACCACTCCAGTTTGTCAAGAAGGCCATGCTTTGTCACAAAACTGGGAATGGATTTCAACACAAGTGCTGCTAAAAAGGAATAATATTCAAAATAGGAAGGAGACGCAAAATAAAAAGCTGCTGAACTCCTGTGTTAGATTGAGAAATGCCCGTGAAGTTAGTGTTTATGTGTTTTCCCAGCCTTTGAGTGGACTGAGGGATATCGACATAGCGAATGTGAAAGTGTATATGTTAGCCAATGTTTTGATGTTAGCGTAGCGTCCCATATGAGTGGTCTGAGGTGTGCTTGTTGGCACGGTTCATCAGCAGGGAGGGACAGGCAACTGGGAGGCCTCACCGGACCCTCAGCCATAATAAATTACCTACAAGTGCTGCAGAACAATAACACAAAAAAGTGTGAGCCATCCATTTCGCCACCATTTACAAGAAATCAATATCAATACTTAATGCAATGCGGATGAAAAATGAGCAGAGATACAGGGGCATAATACAAGCTCAAATGAAAGACCTTGGAGTGCTGCTTCCCAAGGGTTTGGTGGGGGGCAGAGAGGGAGGGGGCAAGGTGTGAAAAAAAAGAAACTATAAGAAAGATTGCATTATGCTTTTTGTTTTTGTCCCTAGTCTATTTTGTACTTTAACTTTTGTAATCATCTCTTTTCTCCACTCAGCTTTTTAATTGTTAATCAATGTGCAATTTTGCCCCGACAATGACCTCGGACAGAACATGCACAAACATCTATTTAAATTGTAGAAGCGATACTTTTTTGAAACCACAGTGACCTGTAAAGTAACTGTTTAAATGCCATGAACGGGGCATGAATATCTCTTGAAGATGTCACAAATGAATCATCGGTTAAAGATAAACATGATCTATATTTGTCCTTGGGGCATGCTGGATGATGTCATCTGGCCTTAACAGACATTTCATTGTGCTGCGTAGTGATGTATTACAGATCTGTGTTGAGAACGCGGGGCTTTTTAGACTAAGGAGTAATGAAGACAACCAGCACAGTTCAAAAAGCAATAAGCGTTATGTCAAATGGATGAAAAGACATGTTTAAAGATTTGATATCATGTACACAGATGGAATATGCAGTAATAGTAGTAGCATATTTATTAGTACCAGTAAACCTTTAAAGGCATGTTACACATGCAAATCACTTATCAACTGTTTTTTGTAGAATTGAAACCTTTGAAATAAAAATACACTCTTTTGCCAGTCGCAAGCCAGGAAAAATAGAGAAGCCTTCCAAAAAACATACCATCTGGACAAATTAAAGTTAGTTAACAAACATCCTAGAATGATCTTAGTGATCTTAAAGTATTTTATAGCATTTAGCAAAAGTAAAACATCTGAGTAGTTTATACATAGCACAATATAATGAAATATATGACATGTCCCATACACCTGTATATAACTATATACAAATACCAACGCATACATATATAAATATAGGTATATACCTATATATTCTGATTAAAGAAACCTAATTTGTCCTGAACACCTATTCTCTGGCTAGGTCCCAGTCCTCCATTGGACACCAAAGGCCTTTCGAAATGGTGCTGCAGTTCTTCACGTCTTGTTGTTTTTGCTGAACCTTTAAGCGCTTGTCTTTCTCTTGGGGGCTACCTCACAATTTATTCCAACTTCATATTCTAATGTCATTGTTTGAATCCCCTGCATTCTCAAACTTTTTTGTGACCTCATAGCTTCTGCACTACTCTTTCAAAAG
Organism: Periophthalmodon schlosseri; assembly: GCA_000787095.1. Lineage (NCBI taxonomy): Eukaryota > Metazoa > Chordata > Actinopteri > Gobiiformes > Gobiidae > Periophthalmodon > Periophthalmodon schlosseri. Next base: position 18,672 of record JACM01063633.1, read on the forward strand.
GCTTACTAGGGTATTGTGTTACTTTTGCAATGTTACGCTTTTAGGAACTACAAATTGATCAAGAATGTTTAGGTATCATCTTTTGAGTATTAAATGAATGCTTGGTGGTCTCAGCATCGATGCATGTCACCAGTAGATGGCACTGCAGTCAAATTGTGTGGCCTCAACGCGTTCACCTGCCTACACAGTGCCAATGAAAAGTACATATTTGTTTCTGCTTAGCTCTAAGGGCTATTTCAGTGTTGTGTGAGCAGATGCGGTGTGCGTGTCACCGACAGAGAATATCAATAACCAATATGCTCACAGGCCGACAACCGTTCCAAGTCCGCACAGCGTGACTTTTAAAGCCTGTCCTTATTTAAATTACACCTTTGCTGCCCTCAAACACAAATGGTCGCGGGTTGGGTGATAAGTAACCAAAATTAGGAGGATTTTTGTTGTCCCTGCGTCTTTGTACATCAGTTACTCCAGTTACTAGCCTTGAAAAGCACCACATATAATCTTTGCTATTTCGTCTGCCTTGCTTGGACGTATCAAAAGCCAATTAGCCTATGGAGGATAGGAGTATTTTGTATTGTAACAGGTTTGGTGTCGAGTTTAAAGAAACCCCATTGTCCCGATTCCTGAAGTGTTTATAGAAGTCAATAGAAAGTGCTTGGGACAATGGTGGTGGATATTCGTTACCTGCTTGCTGCATAGTTTGTAACATAATTCCGCTGTAAGCTATAGCAATTGGTAAGGAATTTTGGCAACTCTTCAGGATGGTTCTTTGAACAGGACCGCCCTTATTTGTCCCAATTAGGAATATTAACCAAACTGGGCTTTGAAGAAATTCAGGGGTTTTTAAAGTCAGAATTAAGGGGTTAGTTTTGGGGTTTATATCAGATTGATTGAGAAGAGTGGTGAAAAGGTTGCGGTTGGACATGACGTGTGAAGCCTGTCATGTATTGTTAACATTGGCAAGCTGGGGGCTAGCTGGAGTTATTGGGTTACCAGGCATTTTTGTAAAGGGGGTTGCAAAATCTCATTTAACGCATTCATGTGAAAGAAAGTGAAATTGGGCCAGACAGTAAGTGAAAGTAACGCAATATAGCTTGTTTGGAAAGTTGCGCTTAACATCTGGAGGGCGTCCTTTGAATGTACTTGTGAATTAAGTCCGCTTGCTTTGATTCGGCCAGACAAATGAGTAAACGATACAGAGGCAGCAGCAGTGTGTGTGGCAGAGATCACCCCCCTGCCCCCCCTCCACGGCTCCGGGCGCGATGAGCTCATGGCTGTGTGGGGCAGAATCAAAGCGCAGTGTTGGGTTGTTGAAGAGAGGGTGGACCTGGGTGTCACGGTGTCAGCTCCAACATGAGTAAAGCACCAGAACCATTGTTATTCTAATGGGGTGTCCAACATGGGGAAAACACACACTGTATAAGTCACCGGTGTTAACACATTGAATAAAAACTCTTTATTTTTTATTAGGGCATAATACACTGAGTAGTAGTACTGTAGTAGTGGTCTAGTAGTAGTAGTAGTAATAGAAGTAGTCAGTCTTGGTCAGAGACATTCATATATAGTCTTGAAATGTACGATGTATATACGTATACGTTGTAACCAATTTTAAGGGGATCAATCAATAACAAATTATTATTATTTTTCACAATAATTGAAAACGGTATGGAGTAACTCACAACTAGTAGGTCTTGTGGTTTGTCTACAAACTTTTAATGTCACATCTTTTCTGTAGAGAAGACAGCACTTTAAGCGTTGAGGTCCTGTCTATTTGCTCATTCTGAAGTACCTTATCGCACATGAATTACCCTAATGTTTTAAAATATATACATTAATTGCACTTGTGCTGAAATATGAGGTTATCAAATCGTAATGAATCAAAAAGCTCTACATCACCCCTCTCCTGCTTCCTGTATGGCATACCCCCCCTCACTCTCCCTCTCTCCCCCCTCTTCTCTTGCAGTGATTTTTCAGATCATTTCCATTAACACGACCGTGCTGGGCTCTAATTACTCACTCACTCAGCGTTGTGGGCTGCTCGCCGCCGCTCGTTTGGGGGAAGCAATGTGGCCCGCTAGCAAGACGCTTGTTAACTGAATGCACTTAATTATATAAGAAGATAATTACATGTAAATGTTGTGTCTAAAAGCAGCCATCCAGCCCCACTTGCACATTTAATAGCCTCGTGTTTGGGATCCCGCTTTTGTTTGTTTTAGAGTGCCCTGATTAATTGACTGTGTAGAATCTGGTGTGTTTGGGCTTAATTATGGCAAATGATTATATATGCATGCTTTCTATAAATTTTTGAGAGAGGTATCTCATTGTAAGAAAATTAAGCTATAGTATAAGTTATAATTATTTCAATTATTGCCTCATAACTATTATGCTTCAAAGCCCTTGTCTGTACTTTTTTCTTTCGAAGGCATTTCTTATAGAAGTAGCTGTGCTATTCTTATAGCTAGCAAGTTCCACAATGCTAGCAAGGTACCAGAGGGAGAATAGATTACGTTTACATCATAGAACTTAATGATATGATCACTTCAGATGGACAGCATGGGTCTAACTCTATGGTAGATTCACTTCACAGAAATATCTAAACTTATTAAACGTATTAAAAATGTTGACCCTTATCACTATAAGGTCGAGACTGGCTCCCCAAACCTTTTTAATATAATGGCTTAAAGTCCTTTAACTGACATCAATCACATCTTTGTGGTTGAATAATGGCACATCCATGAAGCCACTGTGAAAAAAAAATCAGATTTGCTAATTTATACTGACAGAAAAGACGTTGAAATTCGTGACAGTTTTTGTTTTATATGGATAAACCCAGTAATTACAGATATATTAACCGTAAACCAGGACAACAGATCTGAAATCTGAAAGCAAATTCCACAATATAATTCTGACCCTCCCTGCTGCTTAATTTTAAACTATAGCCTAAAGTTACTAAGTAAACACATACGTAAATATTTAGCACATTCATTGAACACATATCCTCATTTGTTAAACTAGTCTTATATTTTTGAGAATTATATTTAAATGTGGTAATGCATCACTTAGCACATGCACAATGAATTTATTCATTTTCACAACACAAAATTAGAGCCAGAAATACTTGTATTTATAAAAATACCATAATTTTATGGTTTGAACTCTTCTATCCATCTTCACCCCATATTAATTCTGATTTTTTACTACACATAAACATTATTTCTTATTATTAGGTTTGTGTAACGTGGACAAATTAGGACACCGTTTGATTTTATGAATGAAGCCTGCAGAAATGTAATCCTTCTTGGAAATTCCCACCTTAACCCTCTACATTCAAAACACTGGTGAGAACATCCCAACCTATTTTCCAGACTTCTCACTTGCTATTCACTTGAGCTAATAAAAATATGTATAATTTTGTCTTATAATTCATGTTCCATGTTGTTCATTTAAAAGGTACATAATTAAACAGCAGCTTTGTGAGTTCTAATTGAATATTAACTGTCCAAAATAACACACTGTCCTGAAAGAAACAAGCATCTCCTTGCTTCCCAAAGTGCCTTAAGCCATTAAAATAAAACATATAAAAGGCGATGATTCATTTATCAATATCCTTTTGTGTGCAGTAAATGACGCGGATCTAAGCTGAGTTTCATTTAAGTTGCTGTCACATGAAGGATTATTTAGTGTGTTTTAAGAAGGTGGAGTTCAGGGTGGAGATAGGGGTCAGAGTTGGAGGGCTCCCTGGGGAGGTCCTCAGGGCTCCACAGGGGGACAGAAGTCGTCCATTATGAGCTAATCAGGAGTGTGTCAGGGGGGAGAGGGGACACCACGAGAGGAAGGGAGGAAGGGGTGGGGGCTTTACTTTGTGGACTGTAACTATATACATGTATTAAAATATCTTCATTTACTGTGCGCTATTAGTGAGAAAAAAAATTGTGCTGAGCGCATGTTTGATCTTTCCCTCTCTAATTAGTACGGTACAACAAACATAAGCTTTTTTAATCATAAGCTGAGTTTTTTTTGTTTTTTTTTTAATAATATACTGTAACTCAACGTGCAACTCAACATGTAAGTATTCAGAATACTGTAACGGAATATGTAACACAATACATTTTAATGCAAGTATTCTTCCCAACACTGGATATTGAGTGCATTCTACTTATATCAGGTACTTGGATCATTTCAGAAAAAAAAAAAATTTACATATCTATCATAATGCAAATTCCTGTTTGAGATTTTTAGAATAAAAAAGTAGGATAGTTATGAATACAACCTAGGCAGCTATGAGCAGGTATCTGTATCTGTAAATGGGACTGGTGAAGATTTGCTATAAAACCCCATATAAAAACTGAAAAGAAAAAAATCTGTCATCTAATTGTTGTCCAGTAATGACAACAATTAAGACAAGTAATACCTAAAATACAATGTTTTTCTTCTTGATAACATTTGTAATGTTATGTCAATCAAAAAAAAATTGAAACATAACCAATCTAACCTTCTCTTTCTTTTGAATGTTCCGCTTTTCACATATGCGTCTTGTACCACAGCAGAAGGTCTGATCTCCCAAGATGCCGTGCTCTCCGCTGTGGGACAGATGCCTCCAGATGTTTGCAGTTCAATATAAACCCTGCTCCTGACATCTAACCATATTCTCCCAGGGCTCTTTGCACAGCCCAGGGGAGCCACTGTGTTAAGAACATGATCTAGTATTTACAAAAAAATATTTGTAAATGGAATCTGTCAGTGTGTCCGTAATGGCCTGCTGGATCACCATGTTACCGGTCGGCATGAATTTCAGAAGACATACGCTCTAGACGCCAAGAAGAAACCACGTCTGTCTCCTATTTTCATAACACGTCGAAAATAAAAATCACTCACTAACTAACCACGCTTCTGCGCCGAAATAAAATCCTTCCAGTACTTTGATGACTGAAACGCATTGGCAACATATAGGCATATTCCATTTCATACAGCGGATGTGAGACTGTGAAATTTCCAGTAACGCTTTTTCTTTTTTTTCAAACAAGCACTTTCAGATAATAAATTGATGTTTCGATTAGATGGGCTTTATTCGTGGCCACTCTGGATACAAATACACCACAAGAAACAAAATATTGCAAGACTGAAAACTTTCATTGATTTTTTTTCATACAATGGCCTGGGGGAGAAAAACCCGTAGCTTTTGATGTTATAAGTCTAATGCACTAAAAGCATTAATAGCTGCATATGATAAAGTGATACGCCTGGTTGCATTGGCAAGTTAAAAACGTCACAGCTGGTAAACCCGGAACTTTAATCAATAATTTATGATCAAGAAAACTTGGTGTGCTTTATTTTACTGCTGCACAATATATGGCAAAAATATTGATATTACGTTATCTTAAGAAACATAATGTATTGCAAGGTTCTCAATCGGACAGCCTTTTGAGCATTAAAATTAGGGACGTGCCACAGCTTTTTCAGTTCTGATACCAATATCAGTACTTTGGCTTTAAGTTCTTGACAATTCCCGATATCAACCAATTCCACTGTAGAGGCTGAAAATACCATTTCTTCTCTTAAAGAAGACCTATTGTGCTTGTTTCTGCTATATGGTTATAGTCTGTGACACCCGTGGATCATTATGTTATAATTTAAACATTTTAAATTGCAATATTCATCTAAAACAACTTAATAAAAGAAACAAGTCTGCTGACCTTCCTTCCTTCCTCTGAAAAGTCAATTTAGCATAATAGGTCTGCTTTAAAACACGTAATAATGACAAAGACTTCAAATGTCTAATGTCACTGCTGTTTATACTTCAAGTAACTACAGAACAGCTTTATATGAATAAAAGAGATCTTCTCCAAGGACTAATAGTAGTTTCAGTTTATATAGCCATACTACCAGGGTATCATCTGAACAAGTACCCTACAAGTGATACCTGATCCAGCAACCTTTTCTGGTTAGCACTAATACCCAATACCAGCGTCCCTAATTAAAATATTGTAAGAAGTCAGATTTTAGTCTTGCTTTTCTTTATTCAGTCATAATTTAGTAATAATTAAATTAAATTTGAATTCAGTTTGTGTAGTTGATAGAGTCATTTGCAGTTTTAAATTCAATTTAATAGAAATACCTGTTTCAAAAAACAGAAAAAATAATAAATAAAAATAT
>KN475873.1:0-10755 GCA_000787095.1 Periophthalmodon schlosseri
CACACAACACACTCTCTATACACACAGGGTTGAGTAAATATTCACTTTTATTCAAGATTTGTATTATTGTTTAATTATTTAACTGTGGACCTGATTTGGTCTTTAAAGTTGGTTTATTTGGAAAGTGTCTGAAGAACATTGGCCCTGGAGTTTGGGTGGATGCTGTCAGTATTTTGTACATATAGTGATTTACATTTTATAATAGCAATTCTTAGTAATACATTTGATTGTGTGGTAAAAATGCATTAACTCCTGTCAAAGTGAGAGTGTTGTGACAGTGTCTCGCCCCACACAGGAGAACTGCACAGTACACACAGGCTCTTTTTCATTAAGGAAATGCTAATGCAGATGGGTACACAAGCTAATGGCGGCGCATGGCGCGCAGTAGAACTCCAGACAAGTGGGACACATTTAAAAGCCTAAGTGTCTGTCTTTTGTTGAGATGACAGCCATCAGAGTTTAAATCAAGGACGCTTCAAATATTCTCCAGGTAATGTAAGAAATGCATATGAGAATGAAAGGTTTCTTGTAAAAGTTCTCAAGTGAAGTTTTTACTTCAGTCAAACTGTTCACCAGTTCACAGGCCTCCATGTGTCTAGCCTGTGTGTCCAAGCACTGCTGAAGGAAACATGGAGTTTACTCAAAGCCATCACATACTGCAAAATATACTTTTGTTCATGTTATGAAGTAACCTCGCACAATATCTCACGATATTTGTGAGTTCACAAACAACTCAACTCAGAGTGCTACACATATGAATCTGGTGTGAGCCAGGTTAGTTATAAAGGCGCTCTTCAAAATCATTATGTTTGAATAATCTATTGCTTTCCTGAAAATGTTTCAACACTGTAGACCAAGACGTACTTCTGCATCACTTCAGAAGCGTCAGCTCTTGCCTTCATGTTGCTAAGATATGACAATTAATAAAATGCCCATTTCAGTGAATGAGAATATAATGTATTGAACTTGAAATGTGCTTTACAGGCTTGTCAAAGCCTGTCAGAGCACTTCCCTGTATTCATTATCTATTCACTCCACATTCGATGGTGGTAACCTACTTCTGTAGCCACAACTGCCCTGGGGCAGATGACGGAAGCAAGGCTGTCAACCTGCCTTCGGCCCCTCCAATCACCACCAATCACTCACATTCCACATGCGGGTAGATGAGTGAAGTGTCCTGCCTAAGGGCAAACACAGAACTTGGTCTTTAACACTAAACCGCTATCACCAGTTAGCCATTTTAGCTTGTTCCATTCCCCACAGCTGAGGTCAGCAGACCTAGTCCAACTGAAATGTTATTTTATAGGGGTCTAAATGTATTTCAAGCCAAAAAGCCATAATACAGGAGGCCTTTTCAAAGTAAAATCGACCACAGTGAACCTGGTTGATTCCAGTATTTTGCCAAATAGTTGAGTCTTTTCTCGCTGGCAAATATGTAGTGGAACTGCCCTTACCTTTAAACTGTCTGGAATAGATTTGTTCTACTTGTCTTTTAAACTTCTGGTATACAATTTATTTATTGACATGGACTGATTGAGTGAACTGAAAAATGTAGAGTCTGACATGTAGCAGTGCAGCTAATAACTTGTCTCCTGTCTCTATTAGGCCTGTGTCTGGCTCTGCGTTTTCAGAGTCACTCTCAACACCTTTCCTTGGTCCGATTTGATTCACTTTTTTCTCTTACAAATCCGCCACCTCTCCTGTGTCCGCTCTGCACTGGCGGGGAGAATAACTGCAGAGCTCCCCGTCTGAACCAACCCTTGGCCTTTAAAAGCATTGAAGGGAGTCGATATCACCCCTGAGGTGTTCACTGGTTGAACCCAACTGTTCACATGACATTTCAACCCCTAAAGCTTTTTTTTTTCTTCTTCTTGGTTCAGGCCGATCTGTTGCCGGGTGAACTCTGTGGTCACGCTTCCTATTACAAAAAGTCGATACTCTTTCATAAGGAACGCAGCACACTGACGCAGACCTCTGGCACTCGGCTGGAGGTTCAGGACCACGGATAGCTCCCTGGCTGCATTCACAGTATAATCACACATGAACTCAGCCAAGGCAGTTTTTTTTTTCTTTCTTTCTTTCATCTTTTTTTTTTTTAACGAATGCCTTCTGTTTGTACATGTTTTTATTTTTTTCTTGAAATCAATTCTATCACACCCAAGACTGGAAGCAGTAGTTAGCGGCACCGTCATCTTTCAGGATTGCAATCAGTTGTGCTGCGTTTCCCTCTCCACTTAAGCTAGGTTTGCGTTATTCATTTGCAAACATGTTGAAAATACAATCAGAATGATGTTTTGAAAAAGCCCCTGGCACTGCAATAAAACAGGTTAGAGGATGAAAACCACATTGCCTTAAAGCGCACCCCTAAAAATAACACATGTGCTGGCCTGTATCGCATTCTGTTGAGCTAATCTATGTACTTACACGTCTTTGTCAGGGTTTATATCATTTGCATTCCTTGTTTTCCCACATGTCTCTGTATATACTTAACTCCCTTGTTATATACAAACCACGTGTATGTGTATTGATTCTGTGTTTACAATGTCTCTGTCTTCCAGTGAAGCATTGGTTTGCAAGAGAAATTGGCAACACTATATAATAACCACACCTTAATTACCCTTCATTTTAAGTTTATCAATACTGATTCAGGCTTTTTGATTAATACCCAACCCTAACCCTTAATTAAGTAATCACTAAGCCTTGTTAACGTTCTGAATAAACTATTTGTACATTATGAGTCCTTCTCCATTTTCTCTTAACGTTGTAAATAGAGTAGTTACTATAAAGTACTGTAATCACTATTCGTGAAGGTCAGTGATGGGCAAAGGATTTTGAATGTGGCACTGTGATATCATTGCAAGATCACAACAGTAGTTCACTAGCAAGGACCATGACACAACAATGGTATATGATCAAGATATTTATTGATGATCTGAATAGATGTGGAGGCCGAGTGGAGGCTGGGTAGAGACAGGGATGAGGGCTCTGTCTCAGGCAGTTAGACCAACTAATACAGGATCCCCCTCTCTCTCTGTAGACGGTGAGGTCTTCAGACTGAAAGATGAACAAGAGACAAGGGGCGGGAGGGAGGGGTCGAGACAGCGGAGACAGACGGTGTTGTTGGGGTAGGCTTGTATAAATAGGGCTTCTGGATAATTAGAGGTGTGGTTGAGGTGAGCTGTGGTTCACTGGAGAGGAGCAGGAGGAGTTTGAGGTGTGGTCCTGCTCCCCAATCTCAGCTAATCATATTAACTCCATTTCTGTCAACTTACAAGATGTATTTTAGTGGAGCTTATCTATTTTGACATGATGGCTTATGGTTTAGGTTGGTAAAATGGTAAATGGTCACATTTTTATATAAGAGCTTTACATCAAGGAACCACTCACTCACTCACACCAGTGTATGCAGACACTGGGGGTGAGGTGGGTTAAGTGTCTTGCCCAAGGACACAATGATAGTATTCATTTGTGGGAGCTGAAATCGCATCACCGACCTGTGGGCCAGTGGATTGGATCGCTCAACTAATAATTTTTAATTTTTTTTTATTTTTTATGTCTAGAGCGGGATCTGAACCACCAGCCAATTGAGCTACTTGCTGCACATATGCCTGCAATATTCCTTCCTTGTTGTTTCCTTTGACAATTTGCCAAATATCTCAATACGCTATACTATAAAAATAGAGTGTTAAACTCCAAATTAGAAGACTGGTTAAACTTGGGCATATGCAATATCTTCTCTGATGTGTGAAAGGGATTTACTTACTACTGGTTTATAAACTTGTAGTGCTGTTTTTGAAGTGTCTACCCCAGCCTCCCCCGATGTTAATTACTAGCGTCAGTCCCTCGCCTGGAGAAGTTATTTGCATAAGGGGCGACTTTCAAGAGTTCCCTCATCCTTTGCTTATACTCAAGAGTAGCATTTTGATTGATTCATGCATGTTTGAGTAATCCTGCATTGTCCTGCATTCCAGGCTTGAGTATTTAGAAAATGTCTGTTTTCACCCACCCCCTATCTCCACCCACTTCGCTAATTCAGACTCCAGGTCATACATTCATAAATGTCACATATATAGCCATTAATGCTATCCCGCTGTTGCGGTGAAGTGATCAATCAAATGAGCTCAGTAGCTCAGGTAGTACAGTGTGTGTCCACTGATCTGAAGGTTGGTGGTTCGAGACCCGCTCTCGACACTGCGTACACTGGTGTGTGAATGAGTGATTGGTTCCTTGATATAAAGCACCTTGAATGCCTTGAAGGTGGAAAGTGCTATACAAAAATGTGAACATTTACCAAATATCACATAGCCATTTTCTGAAATCCCGCTGCTTGTTACGGTGAAATGATCAAGCAAATGATCCTGCAGTTTTGAACAAGATGTGACCTGTTTCCACAGCTTTAGAGCAATATTGCAGTTTACAATAAAACCATGATCTGCATATGTAAAACTGTAATACAGAATAGGAGAAAAAGCACAATATGCCTTCTTTAAATCGCGTATCAAAGCCCCCCTTCACGCACGAGCCTCTCTGAGAGCAAAGGAGTTCTGTCTGAACTTAAATACAGCAGGGTGACAGAAACATTTCATATAGACTATGACTTTGTGTGAATGTAGGAGGTTTTTTTTTTTTTTTTTTTACCTCAATTACCTTCTACTGAAACCCCAAAGCGCGGCTCTAACTATATGACATTTCAGTGTGATATGTTACAGACAGCCGAACAAGAAGCCCTGTGATTATTGGCCATATTCAACACTCTCCTTTCTCTGGAAACTACTCCAGTCTGATGTTGTCTCTATTGTGCGCGCTCCTGGAGACACGTATCAAAAGGATGTTGCGTGATGGCTGCCCTGTCATCTTTTTAAAGCCGTGGCGATAATAGTCTATAAGCTCTTTCAACATCGCGGTGACATTCTCCGGAACAAATCGTTTTCACCTCAGATGTGCTCTGTAATTCCAGGCCTCGCGCATGTTTGGCGTTGAGGAGCTGCCTTCAAGTAAATCCGGAGTCTATTAAAACCAATCTGATCACACAAGAGTTCAGATCACGGGATGCTGTAATGACAACTGCGGCGTGGCTAACCTCTCCTCCAGCAAATGCCAAAGCGCAGGTAATGGGTTTATGTAATATTAGCACTTAGCAGCTTTATAGCGCAGAGTGGACTGTATACATGATGGAGGATGGGAGGGTTTAAGTTTTTCTCTTATTGTGAGAACGATATCGAGCATTATAGAAGGGACTTCAGCTAGAATACAGACTTGAAATGAAGAAAAATGAAAAAGAACTGATTTAATGAACGGATGTGTTAGTATGAAGGTCAAAAGCAATTGGCATCTCATAAAATGAATGATAAAGGCAAGAGTGTAGTTAGAAAAAAGGCTTCCATTGCTAAAGGATATAATAGGACTTTGTTAATATAAGAGGTTAATATGGATAATTATATGAAGAAATGCATTGAGGAATATTTCAGTCTTCTCAAATGTCGCATTAGTAAGTTTGGTAATACGTTATTCAGGGGTATACACATTAAGCTAGCTGCTAATTTGCATACATGTGGTTTTTTGGGTTTTTTTTTTCATTTATCTTTATTTATACAGGGAGAGCCCAATGAGAGCACTCAGACTCTCCTTTTCATGGGCGGCCTGTTAAAAATAGAGAAAAATACAAACAAAAAACAAACAAAGCAAATCACATAGGTCCATTTAAAACATAAAAAACAGGTGCAGGTGTGAGTATGAATGTTTATCACCAGATTATTAAAGTGCATTAGTGTATCCAGTTTTGCAAGTCCTTGAAATATATTCAATTCTTGGGAAGCAAAATAACCAAAACCTTTTTCCCTATTTCACTTCTAGTGCGGTCAGCTTTTAGACCTAAACCTTCATGACACAAGTTCAACAAACAAGTGAGATATTCAGACATATTCAGTCTATCAAGTAATCTCTTATAAATACATTTTATACAGTGGACTCTTCTGACAGATAGAGGTGGCCAACCTACTAATTAATGTCTTATTCTGCATAACCTTGGTTTGCTGTTACTTTGACTTGTACTAACACTTAGGCTTGTGAAAAGTATTGAAAATCAGATACTAATCGGTAGGCCTACTAAAACCAGCAAACTGGATAAAATTAGACCTTCCCTGAACAGTTTCATCTTGAGTTTTCTCAGAACGAGTGTGAGACCTCATGACATAATAAACAAATGGTAAATGTTCACATTTTTATATAGTGTATTTTCACCTTCAAGGCACTCAAAGCACTTTACATCAAGGAACCACTCACCCATTCGCACATTCATACACCAGTGTACGCAGACACTGGGGGCAAGGTGGGTTAAGTGTCTTGCCCAAGGACGCAATGACTGCATTCATCTGTGGGAGCTGGATTTGAATCAGTGGACAAACACACAACTGAGATACTGTCGCCCCACTGTTACTTTGTGTTGAAAAATGATATGGTCTGAAAAGGAGCTTTTAAAATGATCATTTGGGTATTAAAATCGGAACCAAGTATAGAGTCCATTCTTTAGTATCGAAATCAAGTTTGAAATTTTTGTATCATGATAACGCTAACACTTATGACGTTTTTTAGTGTGAATAAGCGCTAAGTAAAGATGACATTGTTTAGAGCCTATTGGGATCATATTCCATGTACAAAAATGTCATTGTACTAATAAGCAGTAATCATGAGTATGAGTTGAATTATGAAAGTGAAAGTGAAACTTCTTAAGTGTTTAATTAGCAGTAAAATAAGGTGTGTGGAATAAAACTGGAATAAGACCCAAATACACACAGACACAGAATTAACCTTTTTTTTTTTTGACTGGGTAGATGTTTTCAAGTGTAGCGTTTTTCCACCTTCAAGGCACTCAAAGCGCTTTACATCTAGGAACCCCTCACCCATTCATTCATACACCAGTGTATGCAGATACTGGGGACGAGATGGGTTACGTGTCTTGCCCAAGGACACAACAACAGCATTCATCTGTGGGAGCTCTGATCAAATCGTCAACCTTCGGATCCATGGACAAACACTCTACCAACTGAGCCACTGTACCCTAAAAGAAAGTGTTGGCGTAAGTATATTTTGCTCAATAAGGAACAAAAGTTTCTAATAATTAGATTTAGTATTACAACAAAAACTTGAGCCACAAAGCTACAGTTCTGTATGTGCCGACAGTGTTTCAGAAGGCAACACTGATATAAAATGTACATTGAGTTGTACCAGTATACTTGACTTTGCTGAGTGTTAGGCCCTGCAGAAGCCTGTGCATGTGGAGCAGTGTTGCTGTGTCCTGGACTGGCTGTGGGAGTTCTGTTTGCAGCTGGGAGCCAAAACATTTGAGGAGGCAGGCAGGACAAATCTACATATTCTTGGTTTCATTTGATTTGTGTATAGTGATATTACATCAGAAACAACTAGTGCTAAAAACTGATCCAAACAGGGTTAAAAAGATGGCTACGTGTTTTAATTAAAGAGTCACATTATAAAACAAAAACAGGGCTATAATTATGAGCATAGATTTTTACAGAGTGTTGTCCGCTGTCTATAAAGCTTGTTAAATTATCCCTAGAGACCAGACTAGAGACCTAACCTATTGACGAATCTATTGACCCTCCAATGCACAGTATTACACCTAATTAGGCCTGTGCACATTAGCTGGTGGATTTTTATTCATCTCCCAACATCAAACTGATAAAAATACCACAAAAATTTTGCATTTGGAGGTTGAAGTATTTTATTCACTCAAAATCTCAAAATAATGTGCAAATACAGAATCAGTACACAGTGCTGGAACATAATGAAGTACAAGTAGTGAGTAAGTACATTTTAAAGCGGGTATGTTTTACTTTTACTTCACTATATTTGAGAGCAGGTATCTATATTTTCTACTCCACTACATTTTTGAACTGGACTGAAAAGTAAAATTATTTTTTATTATTGTCTGAGATCTGCTGAAAAGGCTGAGGGTTTATTTTTGAGACATCATAATTTGAGCAAAACAAAAATATACAAATAAAAACAAAAAACTATCGATTCCATTGTTTCTGTTGATCAAAATTCTGCACAAATCTTTATTAAAATCACTATATTTGAAACCTCAAAATCTGTGCAAAATCATTTGATATGATACTTTTACTTTTGGCTGAGTATTTCTTTGCTGTTTTCTGTACTTTTACTAACAAAACTGAGTACTTCTTCCACCACTGTCAGTACACTAGAGGAGTTTAACCCCTGTTATTGACAATTAGTGATCGGTATGTTTTGTGTTCATTCACATATTCATTGATGTCCTAGGGCTGAGCTTGCATTTGTAACACATACAGTTACAGCAAATGCAATGTTAATATTGTAAATCGTAAGTTGCACATAAAGAGCTGTGTGTATTTTTGCATAATTTCAAAATATTAAACATATAAACTATAACGATGAATGAGGTTTTTAGCACAACTCTTTATTTATGATTCAATACTATTTCATGTACAACAGATCTAAAAAATGCCTCAATGCCTTGGCAACCTGTCAACCAACTTTACTGCCCACACACTAAGAGTAAATAACAGAAAAGACTGAACCATACCAAGAACTGAGATGTAGAGGTTGTTACACATTTAAACCCAATCTATACTCCAATGAGGTACGAAACACGAAATATGACGAAAAGCTAGGTTGCACTCCTGATTTAATTAAGTGCATATAAACCTTTCGTTAAACAAATTTACATTCTGCCTCCAGTGTTCTTATGGACTTTCAATTTTTGATGCAAAACAGATTTTTTTCTTCTTCTACAGCAATCCCACGAAAGCCAAGACATAGGAGAGGGATCCATCTGCCTCCCCCAAATCTGGTCCTGACATCCAAATCTCCCCCCAAGGCGTTCAGAAGAGGGAACATCTTCAGTCTCAAACCAGCATACAATGGGGCCTGTAAGACACCGCAAAAAAACGGATTGGGTGAGCTATAGCGGCACAGAAAACCTCTGCCGGAAACACGACTTTCTATAAATACAAGATACTCGCTTCGCCTGCCAATTTTTTTTCTCGCGATTTTTTTTTCTACCTCTCTCTCTCCTTTCTGTCATGCCGGAGAGCTTGCATAGTTAGAGTCATCATTCAGCGGCCGGGCAATTGACAGTAAACTAAGAAAAGTGAAAATCGGCGGATGCGTGGTTGGGTCTTTTGAAGCAAAGAGAAGCATCACTGTTGCTCTTCCTCTGTGAGTGGGAGTGGGTTAGGGAAGCCCGGTACTAGGCCCGCTCGCTGTATATGGCTGCAGCGGCTGTTATTGTGCTGGTGGTGGTGGTGGTGCGGAGCAAGGTTTCCCGTGTGATCCAAAAATATACTTTCGCACTCGCCCACTTCGGTCCCCAGCCGACTTTTCGCTTGTACAACAGGGAGGGAGGAGATGGGTTGGAGAAAAAAAGGGGAAAAAAAACCTACCTTTTCATGATGGCGGAATGGCCCCAGACTCCTCCACACACACACACATGCACACACAGACGCACACACAGACACACAAGGCATGGCTCCCTCCTTGTCCTCTTCTCTGCCAGATCCATGCTTAGAGCAGTTCAGAAAACATTGGGAGCGATACAACTTCTGGAGCTGCAGTTACCTAACTCTGCACTATAGCCTATATGCAGTATTACTATTTACTCCCATAATTGTTGGTAAAATAGAACCTTATCCCGATGATTGCTTCATGGTGTCCTAAATTGCTTTCCTCAAGATAAGGTGCTTCACTTCCCTCCATGCACAAACCTAAAAAAACATATGCAATTCTTATCCTCCAGCTAGGTACTTCTGTTCACCCATCGCTCATGAGAGGTTGCCTAACTGCACTGTTTGAAAATTGGGTCAAAAGTCTGTAAAATATAAACAAATACAAATTGTTGGGACAGAGTCTATGGATGGATGGATGGATGGATGGATGGATGGATGGATGGATGGATGGATGGATGGGAATTCCTGGCTGCACACTTAAGTATGTACCAGAACAAAATGAAAAACATAAAAAAAAATCAATGATCAAAAACACATGTGTAAATTCCTCCCCGTTTTGAGTTACAGATTACATAACTGGTTGAATAGGTGCCAGTTAAAGGTGGGTTAAAGTGTGCACAATTTGAATTCAATGGGGCAATTACTCTGGACACTTTTCTGCAAAAATCGTATCTCATCAGGCTGTAGTTTACTGTGTTTTTTATCATTTCATTTTAAGTTAAGGTTTGCTTTGTTGTGCTTATTAGAACATTGTCCTGCATTTGCCCTAACCTACCCTGCATGCTGTTAGGTTGATGGAAGACATGGAGAGAACATGCAAACTTCAATTCAATTCAGTTCAGCTCAGTTTTATTTATACAGCACATTTAAATATAACTTCAGCTGTAAAAGTAACAGAAAAGTTAACAGAAAACAAATATACTGTCTGACTAGTATTAAATGCCAGGGAGAAGGGGTGGGTTTTCAGTCTAGCCTTAAACTGCATTAAAGACTGAGAGGATCTGACAGGCAGAGGGCGCTGTTCTATTGTCTGGGCGCTGCCACAGAAAAACCTCTGATTTTGAGCCTCACTTTGGGCACAGCAGCAGGAGTTGGTCAGCTGACCTCAGGGCTCTGGGTGCACACATTTAAACACAATCAATAACTTCACTCATAAAGGCCCTGCGTAGTCCGTCAATCAAACCAGGGACCCTCTTGCTGTGAGGTGAGCGTGCTTGTCATGTCATTTAGCCATCCCATGCGTTTTATTAGT
>KN475874.1:2643-20445 GCA_000787095.1 Periophthalmodon schlosseri
AAACTGCCCCCGGGCCCCGACATCTGCTCACACTTTGTAATGACAGATATTAAAGTGGCCTATACCTCGGTGAGAGTGGACAGCAGCCTCTGAGTGTTGTCCAGAGTGGTCCAGCAGTCGGACAGACAGTGGGACATGTCCCTCAGTCTCTCTCGCACTGGGGGAAGTCTGATCTGGACCTGGTTTAGTCCGGCCCAGTCCAGGTCAGACCAGCTCTCCAGGTCAGCGAGCACAGTCAGAGTCTCACTGTGCAGATCCTAAAGGAACAAACAAGACTGTGAGACAGGGACGAGACAGGGACGAGACAGGGACGAGACAGGGACGAGACAGGGACGAGAAGAGAACGAACAAGAGTGTGTGTGAGACAGGAACGAGACAGGAACGAGACAGGGACGAGACAGGGACGAGACAGGACACATCATGAAGGAGACTGGAGCACAGCCTAAGTGCACATGTTTTATTTAGACCAGTTACTCATTACTGATCAAAGGCGTTTCTATTGTTTACACTGGAACAGGCCGGATAAGAACCAACTGCTCTACAGTCACCATCACGCACAGGAAGAGGAACATCTACACTAACTAAAGCCACAGTGTGGAACTTTTAGTCAAAACAGAGGCCAAAATAAAAATATGAGTTTCATTTTGGTTGTGTTGTCCACTGAAAAACACGTGTCCATACTGTGAGTGGGCTTGCCTCTCCACAAACTTGACTCTTATTTGGCCTCCTGCTTGTTTCCATGGAATGTTCTACCTGTGGCTATAATATGTACTGTTATCATAGACTGTATATATAAATGGACATAGCTAACCTGCTAGCCACCGCATTCTAAACAGGAAGTGATCATGGCCGCACTTCCAGCTCTATCGACTCTGGCTCCAATTCACTTTTTCTGTAAAAACTGTGGCCCCTCTCTCTGTAACTGCTGGTGTCAGACTCGACATTTTGGTCTTAAATGTTCGTATTAACCCGCTCTACATGATCCTGGGGTTTTTATTTCACTATTGTGTCTGTAAATCAAGATATGAACATTAATAACCCGAGGTCACTCCCGCTAGCGTTAGCAACATGTTTGATTGGCAGCGTTGCTATGCGCCTGCTCCCTGCTAAACCACCTTTGTGGGCGGTAAGGAGCGTTACCTTCAACAGCCTTGCTCCGGATTGGTTCTTTGGTTGCTATGATACTCACAGTCAGAATTCCAAATATGGAACTCTGCTCCAAATTGGCCGCTATAACTGCTCTAGCCTCGATGAGCTTCATTTGGAGCCGAACGCTGTGGGTGACGTCACACTCACTCAGTCCACTTACAGTCTATGGTTTGTATACAGTAAATCAGTTATTTAAAATTTTTTTATCACTATGGAATTGGATTGAAGTCACTTTCATTCGTGTTTTATGATACTATCTTCTGATTTTAAAGGAGGTTCAGGTGAATAAAAGTGGAGGGGGTTAAATGAGGCCACTTGGGCTGAACATGTGAGAACAACACTGTGAATGTGATCTGTTTGTATTTATGGATTTAAACACATTTTGTTTAATGAGTGACCTACATTGGCGGCCTCCCTGAAGGTCTTGAATTTCTGCTGCTTCAGGGAGAGTCTGCTCAGAGACAGTGGAGGGTCCCTGAAGTCCTGCAGCTGGGACTGGACTCTCTCAATCTCCTTATCACACTGAAAACACACAAATATACACAGAACAGGCAGGGTTTTAGTCCAAAGTCTAAAAAAATGTAATTCAAATGAGTCTTTATGCTTGGAGAGCTGTCGTAAACATAAAGAAGTGACTACATTTAATCTGTAATACGCTTTTTTGATCAGTAGAAGAAGTAAGTAACGTTTATACAACAAAAATGGAACAAAATTTTTCAAACTGATTCAAATATGGATCGCTTGTGGCACCATAGACTGTATGTACACAACCGAAACCAGAAGTTTACATACACTATATAAAAAGACATCTTTTTTTTCTCACTGTCTGACATGAAATCAGACTGAACTTTTCCTGTTTTAGGTCAATTAGGATTAACAAAATTATTTCTATTTGCTAAATGCCAGAATAATGAGAGAAGGATTTTTCATGATCAAGTATCGGTATCAGAACAACACTAGTAAATACAATGTAAGACTGACTCCTGTTTAAGAATCTGAAAAGTATAAACACAGACTTTGTCCAGTTTGTCGACGAGCCCAGCGAGGCGCCCGAGCTTGTCCAGGTTACAGCCTCTCTGATTGGACACTTGGACCAGGCGATGGAGGGCGTCGTCCACGCTGTCGTAGAGTTTGGAGGTAGCAGCCAGAGCAGCTCTACAACACAACACAGGGATTAGTGCCGATAGTGCTCGAGTCAAAGTCATATTCAAAGAGACTAGAATCCCAACGAATACAAATGCTACGGTTCCTAACTGTAGTCGACTGTGAAGGGGTTTTTTTCAGTATCGATATCTTGTTTCGATACTCGTTTTAGTATTGATTAGTATCTGATTTTTGATGCTTTCGACGACCCTAATGGCCCACCCCTGTATTAAAGATCAAACCTGCAGTCTGGTGACTTGTGTGCCATTCCCGTTGAACTATTGGCCAGCCCGGCGAGCCAAGCCCCGCCCCTCCGCTGCAGCTCTGTGAGGCGCTGATCGGCCAGAACACTGGACATGAGCTCCTTGTGCTGTGCAATGCTCTGAGGAACCGCCTGGGAATGATAATGTCACACAAGACATGAGACATTTGAATCGGGCTGAAAGAACGTCCTACAGCAATTAGATCTGAGAATCAGCTCACAGGGCACATTTTAAATCCTGTGCATGTCCGTAGAGTCTAAACTACAGGGTTAGCAGCATTTTTACACAAAATATGACCCCATGGAGACACAGGGAGGGCATCTGACACACAGGGACATTTCAGAACATATCAGTTACAGAGTTAAGTTGTAACAAATAAGAATATAAAGTGGTAACTCATACTTAAACCTAAACTAACGCATTTACCTTTGGACTGATGTAAAATCGTTATCGAGATACTACACAAACATTTGAACATTTTATTTTTGTTAATGTCACCCACCCCTAAAGCAGCCTGTCTAATCTGCTAACTGTACCATTCAAACAGTTTTTGTACAATTCTGATCACACTTAGAACTTTACTTTATGTCTGTGTAATCCCTCAGTCCAGAAATGATACTTAGTAAAAGAAAAATTCAAATCTGTAACTGGACAAAAAGTTTTAGAGTGAAGACGTTTGGCTGCTCATCCAAGAGGCTTCTTCAATTCTGGTCAGATTACTGCTGGACACTGCCTTATATCTGTCTGAAGGGAGGAGCTAACTACACTGAAGCTAACACACCTGTTTGTTTACAGTTCCTGTTCGTTGGCTCGGTCTAATGAGCTACACTGAGTGTGAACTGTGCCTGAGTCATATTTAGCATAATCCTTCAGGCCCCTAATGGATGCTCTCACACCTATTAGCATCCTGGCTATTAGCATAATGGATAGCCTTATTGTTTTCTTTGTTTAGACTTACGTCTGAGGATGGAGTTGACAGATTTGAAATTTTCTTTTACTATAACTTTACCTTTAATCATTTTAATTTGAACATTTCTGCCAATCATTTTCACATTTTTACTGTACAAACTTGTACCTGAATGTTATTTGGCATTCGCTGTGTTTCCATAGACTGCAGTGCTTCTCCCAGCAGCTCGAGGGCACTCTCACATCGCTCTGTCAAACTCTCCAGGCTCTGCAAAATGAAATCTGTATTGAACCAAAAGCAAAAGACGAGTCCAGAGCAGCACTGACCTCCACTGTTCTGTTTATGTGAGCGGCTATGGGAGGGGCCTCAGTCTGTGTGTACAGAACACTGCAAACAGCCCTCGACATTTACAGGGCCAGTAAAAATCATGTAACGAGAACAGATCATCATATTATATCAGAAAACCCAATAATTAGATCTGAGGTTTGGTGTGTGTAAACATAAAACACCTGAGACGTGATTTTTAGAGTAACTGTTGTATTTGGAAGACAAAAAGGTCCTATATTACACAAAACTGACTCTCGTGAGCTTTAAGCCAAGTTCTAATGCTGTTACCTCCTCAAAAACAGACCTGGAGTTGTGTTTTGTTTGATTCATACATGTTTAACACACAAACCCTGTATATTTAGACTCCAAAATTAGAACAGAGATCAGAGAACAGTGTAATACAGGACAATTAACATCTCCACCTCTTTCATTTTTGTCTTTGCTCTTTTTGCATAATTTTCCTTGTCAAACCTGCGCAGGTGTGAACAATTAGAAAGAAATCAGATTACTTAGATCATAACATGACACTTCAATAATCCGATTACTCCAGAAATCAGATAATAATCAGATTTATGGTGTGAACATAAACAGAGCCATTCATAAAAGAGAAGCATGTTTGTGTTTTTTCACACAGTTAATCAAGAAGACCACAAATATTCAACTGCCAGCAGACAGCACCAGCTCCTCTGCCAAAAAAACCTTATCTCCGCTTCCTCCTGTGTAAACTCCTCTGTAATTGTTTATATGGAGTCACTAATCACCAAAGCAGATCTGGGTAAGAAGAGATTTACCACTATAATAAGCGCTTTCAAGTGTTCAGAGCTGATCAAATAACCAAAGACTTAACTAAGAGGTAATTACGGATGTCAAAAGTATTGAAAATCAAATATTAATCGATACTAAAACTAGTATCGAAACTAGATCCTCATTTTTCGCAGGTATCAATACTAAAAAAGTTCCCTGTCCTCCCCTCACAGGCTGTACTCTCTGGTCTTCTTCTGTCAGCATCAGGCAGCAGTAACATAGACAGCATCTAGTGGTGACATGTGAGAATACAACAGGGGCGGGTCAGCCAGTCTAATCACAAATGGTAGCTTTAATGAGGAAACTCATCTAACTTTTGGTCCATTTAACTTTCCCAAAATTATACTGATTATTGTACAAGTCAGTATTGTGATATCGATATTTTCACAATTTATTTTTCCCTGATTTTAAGTAACTCTACAACACAATGCAAAACAAAAGCCAAGGTCTAGAAAAGTATGTGCAGAGAACTTGGTATAAGTTTCAGTGTAAAAGCCGCTCTCACCAGTCTGAAGCTGAGCCAGTCTGAGTGTAAGTTTCAGTGTTAAAGCTGCTCTCACCAGTCTGAAGCTGAGCCAGTCTGAGTAAGTTTCAGCAGCCAGTCTGAGTGCAAGTTTCAGCGGCTTTTACACTTTTTCAGTGTAAAAGACACTCTCACCAGTCTGAAGCTGAGCCAGTCTAAGTTTTAGTGTATAAAGCCGCTCTCACCAGTCTGAAGCTGAGCCAGTCTGAGTGGCTATGGGTGAAATCTCCCTGTAGTTCTTTGAGGAGCTGCTGTTTGTCCACATACTGCTGCAGGACGCTGGGGCCTTTGACTGTGTGGACCTGAAACACAAAACAGATCTTTACTGTAAGTGGGGCTTTATCTCCACAGATCTGACCTGTGATGTGGCGTCACCTCCTTATCTCCATAGACATAGATATGTTTAAAGATCCATATTAGGCTGTTTTCTGATCTAATGTTGTTTCCTCATCACAGACAGACCTGGAGTTGTGTTTTGTTTCATTCACACATGTTTAACACACAAACCCTACAGATTTAGGCTGAGTTCTTCACTTGAACTGAAAACATTCCATTCCACCTTGTAATATCATTAAGTGGTAATACAGGAAGTGCTCCACTCCATACAGCTTCACTAGAATTATTTTGATTTTGATTGACCTGGAATTGCCAATCTCTACTGAACTAAAGGTAAAAAGGAGCTGTTAACTTGAAAACTACCACGTCATGACATCACAAGGTGGAACAGAGCATTTTGAGCTTTGGAGATGTAGACAGACTAATAAAGTGTTACTCAAACATGTGTGAATGAAACAAAACACAACTGGGACTGAACCTGGACTAGAACAGGACCAGAGCAGGTTCACATTTGGACCACACTCGGCTCACACCAGGATGAACGCTCTTCAAAAACCCACAACTTTACATTAAAATAGATTTGACTGTTTATTTTATCTGGTTAAGATTCGTCCTAATTTAACGTCAAACGTGAGCTTAGACCTTTAAACAACTCAATCAAAACATAACAATATCAAAGCAGTGGTTTTGAAAGTCATGTTTAAACCGTTTCTATATTGTGCACATAGTAAATTATAAATTATAAGGAAGACATAAGGAGGACATAGTTATAAATGACTCAAAACATGAGTTTAAATGAAAGCTGCAGCTGCAATGGCCATAATTATGTTTGAGTGGAGCCCATTGAACATGTGAGACTTAAACCAAACTCAAACCCAAAACACGTGTCAAACACAGAAACTGCTGATCAATGTAAACTGATGTTTTTCTCATTCAAATGTATATGATTCAGCGTGTGACTCTGTGTGTGACTCAGTGTGTGACTGTAGAGCACAGACTATATAGTATAGTATATATAAATAGACATAGCTAATGCGCTAGCCGCTGGGTTTCAAATAAAAAGTGATCACGGCCACGCTTCTGGCTCCAATTCACTTTCTGTGTAAAAACTGTGGCCCCTCTCTCTGTAACTGCTGCTGTCAGACTTGTCATTTTGGTCTTAAATGTTCGTATTAACCCTCTACATGATCCTGGGGTTTTTATTTCACTATTGTGTCTGTAAATCAAGATATGAATATTAATAACAGATAAATCAGGTGTCTTCTTTTCCCAAGGTCACTCCCGCTAGCGTTAGCAACAGTTTTGAATGACAGCGTTGCTAAGCGCCCGCTCCCTGCTAAACCAGCGGTGCAGGCGGGAATGGGCGTTACCTTCAACAGCCTCGCTCCTGATTGGCTCTTTGGTTGCTATGATACTCGCGGTCTGAATTCCAAATATGGAACTCGGCTCCAAATTGGCTGCTATAACTGCTCTAGCCTTGATCATTTGACTGGAGCCGAACGCTGTGGGTGACGTCACACTAGTCACTTCTTTACACAGTTTGTGGTGTAGAGTCGTACGCTGCACATCACACGCTCGTTTACACCGCCTTATGTTCAGTTTCATTCACAGATTATAAACAGTGAGAAGGCCTTGCTCAGTTTATCTTCAGTCAGTAGAAAAATAAACATATTTACATACATAAGATACCCAAGATTATTTTTACCTAGGGCCCAGAAAATCATTGGTACAAATGAAAAAAAATGTGCTGCTCGCTAGTGTGATGTGCAGCTATCCATAGGGGGCGGCGACAGCACGTGGCGCTTTGTTGTGATGACGTTGACGGCGACGTCAGCTCCCAATGGGCACTGTAGTTTTCTAACGCAGAAGTCAGTGAATTTGTTTCTTTTATTAAGTCGTTTTAGATGAATATTGTGATTTAAAATGTGTAAATTATAACATAATGATCCATAGGGGTCAGAGATTAGAACTATGGAGACACAAGCTCAATAGGACTGATTAAAAACATTTACAGAAGTGGCTCACCTCAGTTCCCTCCAGGTTCAGAGAGAGAGACTCCTGATGCTCCTCCACCAAAACCAGAACTGACCCGAGACCACCGGGAACCTGCTCCTGTGATGATAAGGCAGATCACTGTGAACTTTGACCTTCAATTAAAGCTAACAACATGAGCTAGCGTTTAGCGGTTTAGCTGGAGCGGCACATCACCTGGAAGAGTTTAAGCGCGGCGAGGAGGAGGGGGGAGGGAGGGGCGTGCCTGCTGTCCATTATGAGCGTGAGACCCTTCTCTTTGGCTGCCGGGCTGATGACGGCCGATAACAGGAAACACAGAAGAAGAAGAGAGCGCTGATTAAAACCACGGGATTAAACATCATAAGAATCATTAATTAAGGAGCACAATGGAACTCACGTTAAGAGGAATTCAAAAGGGTAATTTAATTTCAAGAGCAAGTCCTTAAAATTCAATCTATATAATTATCTGACAAAGGTAAAAATGGAAGAAGTATAAATCAAAACAGATTATATTTGTGGTTTAAAGGGCCCATATTACCAGGACTAAATCAGAGTGTGAACACAGCTTGTGTACGATGACGATACGAACTGCCTTTGTGTCTTTGAGCAAGACACTTTTACTGGAACTGGGTGAAAGTTTGAAGTGACGTCTAGTGTATAGATTAGTGATAAATATTATATTGTAAATGGAAACTGGTGGAACAGGAGAATTTGGTTATGACGAACTCAAGAAGAAATGTGATGATCTGGTGTGTTTTTAGCGAGACAAAACACAACTGAACAGACAGAGATAGTGATTCATTTTGTCACATTGTCCAGTGCAATAAAACCATTTGGAAGCCTTCAGTCTGTACCTTCATAATGGTGGTTTGTCTCTCACCTGGTTATGTGGTGATAACAGGTCAGCACTCGGGTCATCTCCCCCTCGGTGAAGCCCTCCTCTGACACCTCTGTGTCAGTGAAAACCAGAGCTCGCCCCAGTCTGTCCACTGTACCTGCCCCACAAAACACAAGGTTTAATGGTAAAAACATCATCTAGGACGTATCTGCTAATATAAATGTCATCTCATCGCTCATCTTTCTAAGGCTACGAGATGTATTATTTTAGCCTCTACAGATCATGCGCCCTCTGCAGGCCACTGAATGACTTTCCCTAGTTTACATACATTACTTTATAATAAGTTACGACAGAAATGTTTATGCTGAGGGGTGAGATTATGTTTTAAACCCACACATGTGCAGGACACGTGAAACAAAGCTAAACAGTCCACTTTAGTTTAGTAACATAAACAGTCACATTTTTATATAGCACTTTTCAAGACACTCAAAAACACGGTGAGGTGGGTTAAGTGTCTTGCCCAAAGACACAACGGCAGCGTTCATCTGTGGAAGCTGGAATTGCACTGCCAACCTGTGGGTCAGTGGATCTGACCGCTCTACCAATGATGTTTAGGCCCGAGAGCGGGAGCATAGAAAACTCAAGAAAAAATACAAAATAGATTTAAATTCATGAGTTCTCAGACTTATCTTAAGCCTTTTTTTATGGCTGTGTTTGCTAATGTGTGCACTGTACCATGGTAACCACCGAACATTCTGCCATAGAAACACATGCAGTACAACCACAGCGTGACGTCACTGCAAAGTATCAATTATTGGCCTGTAGAATGTTGTGATATCATCTGAAACCCAGCGATATGTAAATCTCTCGAGAGGTGGGCAGGGCTGAGGAGCTCTGTACCTGTGAGTTTGAGTTTTCCAGAGTCTTTGTACCTGTGAGTTTGAGTTTTCCAGACTGCAGCAGCTCCGGCTCCAGCTCCTGAAGCAAAGGCGGGTTTTTAGACGAGACGCCATTCATTTGTCCTGAGCACGCGTCAGCAGGATCATGCTCGTCTTTGCAGTGGTTTGATGAGGAATCAGAGACAGCAGCTTGTCCATTACACACCACTTCAGCCTCCTCATCTGTGGAAAGACACAAGGGGTCGATACTAACAGTGAGTCGTAGTATTTAAGATATTTCAGAGCTACACGAGCAAAGTAGAGGAAGAAAATGGCCATAACGACAAGAGGATTCGAGGGTTAAAATATTAAAAATAAACATGTTTATATCAGGCCGGTGCACACACATCACATCAGAACTGGGATTTAGAACCAAACCTAGACTAGCGGATCTTGACTAAACTAGGACAGGACCAAACCAAGTGTACGTCAGGATTAAACCGAGACCAAACCAGAACCAAACCAGAAGAAGAGGGAACGCAACCTAAAATATAAAAATATACTATGAAAAATAAAAGGTAAGACAGTTATAACCATAGACTGTATATATAAATGGACATAGCTAACCTGCTAGCCACTGCATTCCAAACAGGAAGTGATCATGGGTGCAATTCCAGCTCCATCGACTCCAATTCACTTCCTGTGTAAAAACCCTCTCTCTGTAACTTCTGCTGTCAGACTCGCCATTTTGGTCTTAAATGTTCGTATTAACCCGCTCTACATGATCCTGGTGTTTTTATTTCACTATTGTGTCCGTAAATCAAGATATGAACATTAATAAGAGACAAATCAGGCGCCTTCTTTCCCCAAGGTTGCTCCCGCTACCGTTAGCAACAGGTTTGAGTGACAACGTTGGTAAGCGCTCGCTCCCTGCTAAACTAGCGGTGTGAGCGGGAAGGTGGTAAGCGCCGCTCCCTGCTAAACTAGCGGTGTGGGCGGGAAGGGGCGTTACCTTCAACAGCCTCGCTCCAGATTGGCTCTGTGGTTGCTATGATATTCGCGGTCGGAATTCCACTTAGTGCACTTCTTTATACAGTCTATGGTTATGACTAAATAAAATAACTATGACTATACTATAAGTTATTATTATTAATCAAGACACCAGGAGACATACAAACACGTCTATTATGAGCTTGTTTCCATATAACAGTAGTGTTTCCACATCATTTCTGACGCTCTGTTCCAGGCAACTGGTAACTAGGGTATTTCCCACCTCCGACTGGAAAAAAGGCCCTGGAACGCTGCTCGAACTCGTAATTCCCACTTGTGAACTTAGATCAATGTTGGGTTTTACGATGAACCAAATGTAAAATCATTATCTACATGCAGAGTAATACTGAGCGTGTTTAATGATTTTTACCCGTCTTAGCTTCAGTCGTGTTGGTTACAGTGGTCTCTGGCTCCTCTGCGGGTTTACACTGTTCTGTCCGGTTCTTCTCACTCACAGGGAGAGTGGAGCGAGCAGCGGCTCTAGTCTGAGCTCTCACTCCTCTCTGATGTCCGCGCCCTCCGGACCGCCCTCTGGCTTTGGCTCCTCTCCCCCTCCTCTTCCTCCTAAAACACAGCAGAGATGGAGTTAAGCATCACCTACGTGTCTCTGTAGAGTCAGAGAAGTTAAAGGGACCTCTCTGTTCTAATGTTTCCTCATCACAAACAGACCTGGAGTTATGTTTTGTTTCATTCACACGTTTAACACACAAATCCTGCATATTTAGGCTGAGTTCTTCTCTCAAACTGAAAACACTCTGTTCCACCTTGTGATGTCATGTGGTAATACAGGAAATGCTCCACTGTGTTTTTAAACTCCATACACTTTCATTAGAATCATTTGGACCATTTCAGTCCTGGATTTGCCAATCTCTACTGAACTAAAGGTAAAATGCAG
Source organism: Periophthalmodon schlosseri (assembly GCA_000787095.1). NCBI lineage: Eukaryota > Metazoa > Chordata > Actinopteri > Gobiiformes > Gobiidae > Periophthalmodon > Periophthalmodon schlosseri. The sequence continues at coordinate 13,770 of KN475874.1, forward strand.
CTGTTAACTTGAAAACTACCACTTCATGACATCACAAGGTGGAACAGAGCATTTTGAGCATTAGAGATGTAGACAGACTAATAATAAAAGTGTTACTCAGACATGTGTGAATGAAACAAAACACAACTCCAGGTCTGTTTTTGAGGAGGTAACAGCATTAGAACATGGATTAAAGCTCACAACAGTCAGTTTTGTGTAATATAGGACCCTTAAATGTTTTACTGTGAAACATTCCAGGCAATAACATCACCATGGAGACAAGCAAAAAAAAAAATGACATAGTGTTAAATGAAGACACAATGAGTCTCTTGTCTCCCGGTCAGGACACTTGGACATTCTTAAACATGTGTTAGCAAATACAATAAATACCTTGGAGCTCTGAATCCTGCTGTTTTGACCTCTTTCCCCTTCGGACACACTCGCTCCTCTGTCTTCCTCCTCTCCTCCTCCTCCTCCTCCTCCTCCTCTTCCTCCTCCTCCTCCTCTTCTTCTGTCACTTTCACTTCACATGAGCTGCTGCTAAGTTCAGGTTTCTTTGGTAAAAGTCCTTTTGTATTTTTACTATTGCACTTGTTCAATTTGTCCTTTTGAGTTGTAAATGTGACTTCTGTCGTGTCCGACGTGGGCGTAGTGGCGTCGCTCTCACCAGTCAGTGGTTTGTCCGTCTCCTCAAACACTGAGTCTGACATGTCCGATTGTCCTTCTGCGGTGGCGTTAACATCTGGAAGTTCACCCGTTTTGTCTTTTACGTCCACGTTTGCACTACCGTTACTATCTCTCTCTTTACCAACGCCTGGTTTTCTTTCTCTGTAAACTCCTTCAAATTTAAGCCCGTTTCTATCCAAAGTTTCGGAGTCTTTGCTCGTTCGATCGCTCTCGTCTGAATCCTGTACTGAAGAGGAATATGGTTTTACTCTCTGTTCAATAGGTCGCAGTGGAAGTCGTGGGGTTAGATTTTCCTTAGACGATGTTGAGTCTTTATTTCTTGCAGCTCGAAAACTCCCTGAACCGTACGTTTTTCCTTTTTTCAGTTTGATGGCTTTGCCTCTGCGGATTAAAGGTAGCGTTTTAGTTTTGGAAATCGCGTGCATTTCTAGGTACCGCTGTTTGTTGTCTACACCGCCGTCCGGCCCTAATCTTGGCTCTAGCAGTTCCACGTAGTCCCCATCCAGGTGAGGGGGCCTCGCGGTTCTCCCAAGCCCGTCCTCGCTGCTTCGTCTTCGGGCAATGCCGGAACCGAGATCCAGGGAGGCGTGGTCATCCTCCTCTTCGTCCCAGGAGAAGGAGTCGATTTCCCCAGAGGAAGAGCAGCCCCAGCCTCCGTCACTGGGGAGTCGGTCCGATAAGGAGGCGCCAGGTTCGGACATGAGGTCAGCGGTGGGGTCATGGATGAATTTGGGGTAAACGACCTCCTTCCAAGGCAGGCGCACCACACCGTCACATGTGCTGACCAGGCATGTGTCCAGACCTCCGCCAACTGTGGAGGGAAAGACAAAACATATGTAAATATGATGTAGAGACAAAAATAAAAGATTACAAAAGTTGTTTACATGGGTTTGATTCAAAACTAAAAACTCGACAAGACAAAAGTTTGTACATATCTTTGCTTTCAATGTATTTTTACCACTTTTTTTATACACAAATAGAAGACACATACATGAAGCAAGATGTATGGAACGTATGTTTACTTTTTAAAAAAAATCTAAATAAAAGTTCTGAGTTATTTTGAGTTTATTTTTGTTTGCTACATTCCACGTGTCACTCATAGTTTTGATGCTTCAGACTGGGCCATCATCACTACATCAACTTATCGTTCAGTAAATGAAAGATGGAACTATACTTTTGGGGTCAATCATATTCCATGGAAACAGGAAGTTAAAACCACACTTCGGAACATTCTCCATGGAGATAGATTGGTTTTATGACATACAGTGAACAATTACAACCAAAGGAACAACATTTCCATGGAAACAAGCAGGAATAGTCACCCCTCAGCCCAAATAAGAGTCAGGTTTGTGGAGATGCGGGCCTCTTCAGTGTAAGGATGTATGTTTTTAGTGCAATAAAAACAACTGAAATGAAAAAAAAAACAAAAAAACCCAAAACACTATTCTAGTCTATTTTTGTGATAAAAAGTTACATACTATTGCTTTAAATGGATCAAGTGCCAATTTAGTAGACAGTATAATAAACATATACATTTTATAAACCCAAATGCATGTTTCATACAGCACCACCTGCTTTAAGTCCCCGATGCCTGAGGCTCATCTCTGCTTCTCCACTTACACAATCCCACAACCTTTAAACGCACTATGTAACATCCTGGTAGAGTCAGTTACAAGCCAGATCTGTGAAGAGGCAAGCCCGCTCATATACTGTAAGAATGTGTGTTTCTCGAGGTATTTTTCAGCAACAAAACACCTGTAATTGAATCAATGCAAGACTGACCAGTTTGATGCCAAGCCCATTGAGACAAGCACCAGAAAAGTTACACAGTGCATCTTTAACCATAATGTTAGATTCTTTTTGTTTACAATGTTGTTTGCAAATTATAACCTAAAAGTCTAAAAGCTAAAAGCAGCTCAAATTAGCCCAATAACAAGAATATATATGTTCTGTTTTACATCTAATAACTGACATAAGCTAATGACAGGTTCACACGGTGTCACATGATCTCCAGGTGTTTTCAGGTTAATTACAAAGTGCTGTGGATGCCTGTGTGTTACATCAGTGTGTTTGGATAGAAGGGCAGGTGTTCAGGTTACAAGCTGTGGTCTCTGCAGACTCTCCTCTGGAGGCTGCTCGCTCTGGCACTAACTCAACGACGCATTTTCACCTTGGGAATTCTCAGCGTTTCAAACCTTTGAGCCAAACTATTAAAAGGATTCCCACTTTTTAATAGAGTGTTTGACGACTGGTTGCTATGGCAGTGACGTGTTCAGGATGAAAACAAGGTTATTTTTTCCCAAACTTTCCATAGTGTGTGGGAAGTCAGGAACCCTTCTATATAAATATCCTGTAACTGTCATTTTGGGGTTTTGGGAGTTGAACAAATAGAAGCAGATTAAGCTAATTAAAACTATACTGTTCAACGTGGGCTTAAATGTGCATTATGTAACTCCACTGGTGGAGGCCTCCTTGCCTCTATAAATACAATGCCATATTGTGTAACATTTCAGCCAAGCAAAACCATCACTATGGAAATAAGCCAGATTGATATAAGAGACATTTTAACATTAACATTTTAGCTGCTCCCATCTCTACTGAATATTCATCTCTGTCTCCATCTCAAACCCAACAATTGATACTTTGCAGCTGATGTCATCAACATTCCCTGGGGGTGTGATGCTAGCGGTAAGCACTGCTCTGTCTGAGTTTTGTTTTAACAGTCTGACCTTAAAGAACTGACTTATCTGAACTCCAACAGGTGAGCTGATTTGTGCTGTTAAACAAGTCCCTCTCAAATAACATTACAATCACAAGCTAGCTAGCATTAGCATTAGCCAACAGTTTTTAAGTTAGTCACTCTCACCTTTTTGTGTAAAATCAAACTCTTAAACAGGACCATGAACGCTCAGGTTGATCACAGGCTCCTGAACATATGCTCTTGAGTCTAGTTGAGTTTCTCTTCTCGATCTTAAAACGTTTTTGACAGTATTTGCTAATGTGTGCATTGTATAATCATGGTAACTGCAGAAAATTCCACTATACACATACATGCGGAACACCCCCAGTGTGACCAATACGTGAAGCTGATTGATCAAAGCAGAACAGCAGCAGAAGCAGAGTAATCAAACTCCAACCAAGACATTTATAGGCTCATTTTAGCTCATTTCTGATGGATAAAGATTTGAAAAACAAAATATTCCTTTTATAATTTTGCCAGTCTCCAGCTCTGTACCTTCTCGTTTGTGCCCACGCTCTTTGTTGATACTGTGGAGCCACTCGGACGTGAACACCAGAGGATGCTGGGACTCGGGCACCAGAATCTCCTGGACCGTGCGGCCCCCGGGAGCCAAACACTTCAGGGCCAATCGAGGGCAGCGCGTGGAGAACGGCACCACCTGCAGGTAGAAGTCGTTACTGCGCAGAAGCCTCCAGTCCAGAGTCGACAACTGGACCACCACCTTCTCACCCAGACACAGGGGCCAGCCCGAGTGGAGGAACAAGCAGCCGGTGTACTGCGCCTGAAACCACAAAGGAAGCCCCATTGATAAACAAATCTTTAAATCACTCCTATTGTTCTTGTGTCTCTATAGTTCTAATCTCTAACAAAATATTAATCTAAAACAATTTAATAAAACTGCGGTGCTCAATGGGAGCTGACGTCGCTGTTAACGTCATCACAACAAAGCGCTGCATGCTGTCGGTGCCCCCTATGGATCACACTAGCGAGCAGCCCATTTTTTATAAGTTTTGACAATTATTTTTTGCCTTCCTTCTTTAAATGAAGAAATAGTCGCTATAATCTAAGAGGTTTGGTTCAGTTTGAATCTAGTAAGAACTAATGTGAGGCAAAGACATGTGTCTGTTTGTGGAATAAGACTCTGGAGTGATGGATAGTGATGGATTTAAGTTTATTAAAATGCCAAAATTTTGATGGTCAGGATAGGTTTACATAAGCAAGTTGTTTCAGCCCAATCCTTTTTTTGGTGGCAACAATACAAATAGTAATTAATGTTTTGTTTTTTTATTGTGAACAAACAAAAATAAACTTCATTCATTCTTTATTCATTGTCCCACATTTTTAAATCCAGGATTAGACGCTGTCTCTTCTTCTCCTCCGTCTCGTGTCTCTTCTGTCTCTTCTGTCTCTTCTGTCTCTTCTGTCTCTGGCTGGACAGTAGAAGTCATGCTGCCCGTCTCAGTGCCCTAAATAATGCCCCCTCCACACGCCCTAATCACTCACTGGACACTCTCCTTGCTCCCCACTCGCTCCCTTCCTCACAGAACGCTCCTCTCGCTCGCTCATGGGATGCCCTCCTCCCTCCTCTCTCCTTCCTACTCTCTCCTCGCTCCCTCGCTCACAGTACTGCTCCCTCGCTCACTGGATGCCCTCCTCCCTCCTCTGTCTTCCCTCGCTCACGGGACATTATCAAATTAGACCGTCAACTTACCACATTTCTGACCCCTCCTCCCACTCGCCCAGATACCAGGCATAGTCCAGAGTGAAGTCAACCACAGTGAAGGAGGGCACAGTATGACATGGTATCTGCTTTACAGAAGGGACCACATAACCACATCATCTTCTACAAAGTGTTGTGTTAAAGGCGCTCTACTGATTTTTACTCTTAAAAATATGAAAAACAGAACTAGGTCATTTTAAACAGTTGCAGTGGTCCAAGGTTTTTCCTCACCTAAAGCGTTCCTAGAATCCTTAATATTCACCATGATGAGTTTATAAGCACTTTCCACAACTTTCAAAGACCAGAGAAGAGCCGTCACTGTAATACAAAAAAACAACTAGCATGCTAACGACACATCAGTATTACTTCCTGGTTCACGGACAATAAAACTCTAACTGTATTTGAACAAAACTAAACTTGAGCTAATGCAGTGGGCTTACATCTGTCACTTCTGTTTCCTCTTCTCCTTTTCTAATTTTAACTCTGTTTTTGGATGTTTGGCCTTCAAAACCATGAGTCCATCCTCTGTCTACTCTCTCCTCTCTCTCCTCCTCCTTCTCTCTCTTCTCCCTCTCTCCCCTCCTCCCTCTCTCTCTCTCTCCCCTCCTCCCTCTCTCTCTTTCTCTCCTCATCTCTCTTTTCCTCTCTCTCCTCCTCCCTCTCTCTCTCTCAATACACCCCAGTGTTCTCTGCTCCCCTCCTCCAGTTTGTCAGTTCTTTCTCAATCGTTCCACTCTTCTGCTCTGAGTCTAAGCTGCTGAAACTAACCACGTCCCAGTGCTGCGAGACGTATCGCTTGTTACAAAGGCAGCAGCTATTCAGACAGTAGAAGATGGCAAAATATTAAGAAGTAATGCAGATGTGCTGTTAGCATTAGCCTGTAAGATTAACCACAATCCAATCGAAATTGCAAACACTGCAATTTTTGAAGTTGCATTCTGCATAAAAACGCTAACTCTGTAGTTTAGATCTGTGCAAACATGTTCTGAAATGCCCCTGTGTGTCAGATGCCCTCCCTGCGTGTCAGATGCCCTCCCTGTGTCATATAAACGCCTACCCCTGTAGATTAGATTTGTACAAGCATGTTCTGTGTGTGATTCTTGTGTTAGTTCAGTTCAAATTTCAGTCTTTTTGTCATTTCTTCTGGATACATTTAAACTGTGAACTTTGAAAACAACCATATTATTAACTAAAAAATAAATTGCTAATTTAATTTCAAGCCCAAAGCTTGTCAGATAACTTACAATTAGATGTTTTCCCCAAATCATTCAACTCTAGTTAGCATGCTAGTTGTTTTTGCAATGGCGTGACGCACAAACTCTGGTCTCTGAGAGTTGAGAAAAGTGCTTATAAATTCATCATGGTGAATAATTAGGATGTTCTGAATGCAGAAGGTAAGTGAGGAGTAACTAAGACCACTGCAAAGTGTTTAAAATAAACTAGTTCTGTTTTATTCACATTTTAAGACCACCCAGCCCCAATTCCACAAATGTATTAACTTTCACTCAGACAGAGTGAGTTAAATCCAAGTGCTCACTCTACTGTTACTA
>JACM01048117.1:0-15820 GCA_000787095.1 Periophthalmodon schlosseri
GGAGTAAGAAATCACACATTCTCCTTCGCAAGATTTATATTTGCCGGGATACATGAAATTCTCAGAAAAAAATAAAATTGAGTACCCAGTTGAGTACAACCAGCACATGCATATGCTGATCTTTGCTACTTTTCCAGTCATTCTGCTTTGGTAGTGGAGAGGTTGACAGATGGCCACATAGCGATCCACCGAAATAAGGATAATATTTCCGACTGAAGACATATATAGTGTAAGGGAAAGTATGTAATAAATCACACATGTCAGGTCACTCAAAGTCCAGCAAATTTTCCATTTAATGCCATCGACTGGTATGACCACGAGACCAACAAGGAAATCGGACACAGCCAAAGACAGAAGCATTAGGTTAGTGGAGGTGTGAAGCTGTCTGCAAGAGAAAGAAATAATATAAATTATGATAGAGAATTTTCTGAACTGAATTCTGTATACATAATGGGATTCTGTTCAAAGTTCACATTTTGAATGTGTCCAGAAGACCTGTTAATAAAGTAGAATCAGATACTAATAGATATGCACTAATCTAGTTGAAATCTAGTTGTCCAGGTGCCAGAAATAAATTTTTCAATTGCTATATGTCATCATACAAACTTACCTATTAAACATTACCAAATCACATCTTTTAGTATAAAATGTGGTATACAGTGGGGTGAATAATGCCAGCGCCACTGTCTGGTTCTTTAAATTTGGTAATGGTGCATGTTGCTTAGGACAATCTAAAATGGTTAATAATGGCATTAAATCCATGTTTGAACCCATTAACTCAAATCTTTTCAATACCTGAAGGCATACCAGTGTTCACCGGCGCACTGGTTGAAACTCAAGGATCGAAATATACATCAATCAGTCCTATCTGTATACAAAATAGGGCTGAATGATTTGGAAATATATTTCTGACAAGCATTGCGATTACGATTGGTTTTGCAATTTATATTTTAATAATTATGAATTCTGTTCAAAGTTTTCATTTTAAATGTGTCCAGGAGCATTGACAAAAACACTGAAATAGGCCCATGTTCTTTAAAATAACAATAATTACCTGAAATGTGTAATGGCAATGATAGCCAAAAGGTTAAGTACACTTGTGAGCATTGAAGCAAAACCAAGCAATACATTTGTAATCTGATCATCAGTTGGGTCGATCTTACTCTTCCTACAGGAGCTGTTGTGGAGATGGGGAAAGCACAGTTCTGTCTCGTCCATCTCCATCCACTAACAGAGAAAGAGGGTGGATCTTCTCTGATATATCTCCCGATATCCTCCATAGACTAGCCGTAGCATTTCTTGTAGCCCACAGGTACAACTTCAGTTTTATCTCTTTTCAGAAAGAGAAGTTGACAAATTTCTGCACTACTAAAGGGGGCACTTGTGGGAGTGGTCACGTGGTGATCTCATAATAGGGAAATGTCCAAATAATTACATACTTGCATGCTTGGAAATGTCATCAGTGTCAAAATGCATGTGTTGTGCTGGTAAGATTAATATGGACATAGCAAGCACTACATAGGCTTTTCTCGGCTTTTAGACATACTTTTGGTCGTATACTTCATGTTTTAGAACTTACAATAATGCCTAAGCTTGGAAAAAACATCTTTAAAAGGAGGGTTATGGGGTAAGCAAACTGTCAATTAAGACGGCCATGCCAAACTAAAAGGTGTGCATAGTTACCTGTAGTCATCTATAAAATGTATTTTATATATTGAGAGAATACAAATTAAAAAAATCACAGTACTTCACATTCGCAAACACAAAAATTAAAAATATGTGCATGATTCTCAACTTGTGAATACAAATTTATTTTGTGTGCTTGAGGTTTCTCTCTTATGAATACGAATCGCAGCTGTGATCAAACTGTCAATATTACATCACCACTCACAGACATTAAGAGTCGAGCAGAGACTCATAGATCGCGCATGGACACATTTGTTCAACTTCATTGCCGCCAACAGAAGCAGAAAAGATGGTGGAGCAGGTGAGTCACGGATCTGCAACTGAGGGAAGCACATCGGTGCAAAATCAGGTGTACTTGAATTTAATCTTTCATTAAAATGTATCTGCACACTGTGGGCACCTTTACATCATATTTTCTGTAATGTTTTATTTTTGTAAGAGTTAGATGATCATCTAACTTGAACTTTTCAGTTGCTTTGTGCTAGGTCCTGTTAGCTGATAATAAACACAGCTCAAAGCCTGATCACCATGCTAAATAGCACGATGCTAAATTGCAGTAATAAAGTTAGACCTGTAGCTCAGGGACAGAGAGGCTGGAAGACCACCAACAGCGTGCCTCCACAAAATGTTCTTACTGCTGGATCCGTTCATCAAGAGATGGTTAGATAGGCAATGCATCATGGTAGTCCTTTGGTTACAGGGCTGCACACAATCAAGTTGTGTGCTTGAGGTTTCTCTCTTATGAATACGAATCGCAGCTGTGATCAAACTGTCAATATTACATCACCACTCACAGACATTAAGAGTCGAGCAGAGACTCATAGATCGCGCATGCACACATTTGTTCAACTTCATTGCCGCCAACAGAAGCAGAAAAGATGGTGGAGCAGGTGAGTCACGGATCTGCAACTGAGGGAAGCACATCGGTGCAAAATCAGGTGTACTTGAATTTAATCTTTCATTAAAATGTATCTGCACACTGTGGGCACCTTTACATCATATTTTCTGTAATGTTTTATTTTTGTAAGAGTTAGATGATCATCTAACTTGAACTTTTCAGTTGCTTTGTGCTAGGTCCTGTTAGCTGATAATAAACACAGCTCAAAGCCTGATCACCATGCTAAATAGCACGATGCTAAATTGCAGTAATAAAGTTAGACCTGTAGCTCAGGGACAGAGAGGCTGGAAGACCACCAACAGCGTGCCTCCACAAAATGTTCTTACTGCTGGATCCGTTCATCAAGAGATGGTTAGATAGGCAATGCATCATGGTAGTCCTTTGGTTACAGGGCTGCACACAATCAAGATTACTTCATAGTTTTTGCCAGACATGTGACAAAATCTCCACCCAGTATCATATTGAATCCAGTTGCACATATGTAAACATCGGGATATCAACAAAAGTAAAGCAACATTAAGTGTTAGCTAATTGTTAATTAGCATTTATGATTAGCATACAGGTCAAGTCACAGCAAAATAATCAGACAATGAAATAATTCATATAGTACCTAAATATTGGTGAACGTTAGATATTGATGTGAAAAAAAAACCCTATAAACAACTTTCCGACTACAAATCGACAAAATGTATGTTTTTATTTTGCTCCATCACTTAAATGAATGGGCTAGAATGTTAAAATCAGTCTCAGACTGTGCACAGCTATTCTAAACATGTCACTCCTGGAAAGGTCTTGTAGTGCAACATAGTGGGTCAATATGACAGTCCTACATATTACTTAAAAATGGTGTGTGTACTAATACTAATAATTATTCTTTATTTACATTTCCAGATCTTTTCCAGGGCTTTTTCGCAAGGAAGCGAGGGAAAAAAACCCTTCACTCCCTATCAAAAACCTCCCAAAACACCTCCCAAAACCTTCTTAGTAAACTTTGTCCTCATTGATAAAGAACGTACATCTATCCATCCATTTTCTTCCGGATAAGCGGAAGAAAATGGATGGATGGATGGATGATAAACAACATACAAAATCACCCAAAGGAGACTACGAATTGAAACTTCTCCTTGCTGGTGTTCCATGGCAGTGGGGGAAGTTATGTCTGATCCAGAGGTATGTGATGAGATTTTACTAGTATAGTTACCCTTACGTACTTTTTATTCTTACTTTTATTCTTCAAAGAAAAAAAAAAACAAACTACCATGTTATAACATTGTTCTCTCATCAAAAACACACCGGAAGAGGTTTAAGATGTCATCTATGCATGTTTCAGTAATCTAACGCTCTCTCCCAGGCCCTATTCTTACTGTCCTTATGGTTAGCTGTAAGATTCTGTCCAAGACTCTGCCCACAAGCCTATGTCATCCCTGCTCCCACATGACAATTCTCCATAAATAAAGCAAAGGGAGGGGGGTCCCTCCCTCAGAGCGTCAAAAACAAAAGTGAAACTTATTTAACATATTAATGCTCTATTTTAGACGAGTATAGCATTTTCAGAACAATGAAAGGTAACATGGTGATCAAAATATATTATGTGTTAGCATATGTAATGCGTTTGTTGTCTGGTTGAGTTGAGCGAGCCTACCCCAAGCTTATAGGAGTAAAACAATGCTGGCTGTTGCACAAGTCGACAGGGAATAATAATAATAATTAAAAAATCCATAAAAGTCTGATATAGTTATCTTTTCTATCATTGTCATATTTCCCCTGCTTGCAATTTGAGGTGGACAAAGCAGCCTAGGTAAAGTGCCACCTGATGACTACAGTGGCCGTCAGTTAAAAGCAGTGACAGGGAATGGCAAATGCACACTATACATCTTTTCAGTTGAGGATGAAATGACACCATTGCCACCAGCTCAGGAATTTGAGGGTATGCCTAAGGCACTATGCACCACCTGCAACATCTTGACACCTCTTCAGTCACTCCAATTGCACATAAAACATGCAAAGAGCAACATGTAGACTTGGGCAGTTTCGAAGAAGTAAGTTACTTTATTACATTACATTATTTTTGATTAATGGAGAAAAATTTCTGTTTTAATAACCTAAATTGTTTTTTAAAGGACATCTCACAAATGCCCACATTGTCCCTAAAAGATCATGCGGACATGGTGATCTATTGTAAATATTATAAGTATTTTTGTTATGTTATTAAAGTAAAAACATTTAAATATTTCCAGGCTGAGTGCCCTGTGTGTAAGGAACAATTCTCTACAGATATAATCGACATTCATGCATCTGACTGTGGATTACAGTAGTCTACTAACAATTAACTAGCCCTGAAATGCATTTTGGCTGCCTATTTTACTAAAGAACAAATTTTTACTGTTTTTGTCACTGCCAAAGGCCAGTCCAGGATGGCAAAAACACACTAGGTGTGAGAAAGATGAGGTCTCTCTTCTAAATGAAGCAGTGGTTTCATTTCAAAGGTATTTTTTGGGGGGTATGTATTCTGATTTTGTCGTTTTATTACTTTGTATTACTTGTGTGATTTCATTTTTTTTTATAGTTTAGATCAAATCTTGGACTGAGCTAGTTGCCAAGTTGATGAAAGCAGAACCTTCCAAATTTCTGTGTCGAGAAGTGACCTCTTCTATAGACGCATACAACAATGGCATTGGCAAAAAAACTTGTCACCCAAATACCAGCTAAAGGTTACTTTCATAGATGAAAATGGCCATGCTCTATGAAAAAAAATTTTCTTGGTTATTTTTGCTTCACATTTTTTTGATGGCCTTAAATGGTTAATGATAATAATAATGAAGAGCATTAATTAATTAATTAATTAATTAATTAATTAATTCTACCCTGTCATTACAGAAATGATTACAGAGATAGAGAAAACAAATTTTGTCAGTGGTTAAAATAAAAAAGGAAAAAAATCCACTTTACTGTCTGGGTACCCTGGACAACAAGTACTTCAGGTACCCTGCGCAAGTGTTTTACTTGAAGTTTCACGTTAAAAATAAGTACTTGAATCTTTTTTTGTCTAAACATTAGGGCTGCTGAGGAAAAAATGGCAGCTAGTATCGCACAAGGCGGACCACTTCCCTGCTTTATGCGGGAGTGGTGCTACAAATACCTGTGCCCCGGTGATGCTGATGATATAAAAGTGGCGTACTGATGTGGAACTGGCTCAAGTTGTTACCAAGGTAACTAAGAAAAATAATTAATAATGGATAATCATAATGGAACTACTAGATAAACAAAGCAACTGAGCGATCTGATTGATGGGTTGATGAACTGTGGATATACTGGGATTGTTTCAGAAAATAAAAACGATGCCATGACCAGGTAAGTTTTATTGTTGTGACTGAGCTACTGTTGAAATGTTCAAGCATTTTTTTGTGTTTCAGAGCTGTTGTATTGCACTCCACCATGAGGCTTATCCCCATGCTGGATCAGCTTCGAAAAGGTCTTCAGCTGTATGACCTGCTGAGGGTTTTAAATACATACCTGGACATTTGTCTGCCTCTTTTTGTGTCTGGAGAAAATGATAGGTAGAATTTTATGTGGTTACCCTATTTATTTATTTATTTTTTATTTTATTTTAATACATACATCTATGTTGTTGTGTACATACATCTATGTTGTTGTGTAAAATGTGCCCTTTTTCCAGGTGGATGCAGCCTTTTTCCTGAAAACTGTCATCTCCAGTACAGCAAAAGGGGCTCTGTTAAATATAGCAGAGAAGTAAATGTGATGAACTTTTACCAGGAATTCTTACAGGACATGGAGGATCATAGTGAGTCACTTATGACATGCAGTTGTATACTGATTAGATAGAGCCAATAAAGATACAGCCTGACATGGCCCAAGCCTGCACACATATTGTCCAGACCTGATCCAGTCAATTTACTGTCAAATAAGCAGGGTTATGTTTAAATGACCATGAGTGTAACAGCGGTCACTTCTGCGCAGATGTAAGAGGATGAATGGCATGAAAGTGTACAAAAATGGAATAGTAGAGGCCTGTGAGAATAGTAAAGAAAACGTGTGACACTGACACCTTTTCATTTATAGACTGGCCTCCATCATGCCCCCTTCAGGCAAAACCTAATATAGGTCTATTGCCTGAACTTGAACATCAGTGTGACTTAAATGAATCCAAACCCAAACAAATAAGCTTTGCTCTAGAAGTTCAGTGTGTTTAAGTATAAGTTTTGTGTGTTTAAATGTCAGGCACTGTAGTTGCCCTATGATCTTTTCTCACACTTTAGCCATTTCAGGGCATCTGGCTGTCCTCATTTTGTTTCATACTTGCACCTTCTGCCCATACATTTTATAGTGTTGTTTTTCGTTGTTTTTTTTACTGTATTTACTTGAGTTCAACTTTTAGTCTTGGAAGAACAATGGAGGGACACACATGCACGTCTTTGCTGCCTAGATCAGAGTTGTCAGACCCAGCACGACGCAACATAAGGGAAATTCAGGCCTCGGTCAAGCTCAGCTATAGGATCAAAACTCTAATGTTGTTTATATTAATGATATTTTTCTCTATTAATTAAAGAGGGCGAGATTGAAGGCGGTCAGCTGTTGACTGCAGGAAGAGTCATGCAGTGGATCACCGGCCAGGGACACAAACCTCTTTTGCCAAGTGAGAAGGCAGATTTCACAATATCTGCCAGTTTCTATCATGACTGACCCAAACCATACAATTTGCTTCCCAACTGTTAGTGCTTGTATTCGCACCATTACATTTTATCTTAAACACTTGACAACATTGAATGAATTCAAGCATGCCATGCAAACTGTCCTGATTTGTGGGCAGTCCTTTTATATAATAGAAGTTTCAGCTACTTGCGTATAAGATCTATGTAGCGTTCTAGTTCTTGTTTCATTGTAAAAACTGAGTAAAAACTCCTGTCATGTTACCCAATTAAGCTTAATTATGACATCACTTTGAATACGGTTTTATTATTATTATTTTTTTTTACATTTGGCATTCTTAAGAAACTGCTGTTCATGCTACACTGCTGTTTTTACTAGCCTCCTTCCGAAAAAGCCCTGGGGAAGATCTAAAAATATGAAATGTACAATTACTGGTATAAGCTGATCAACTTTAAGGCAGTGTTCATGTGAATAATGTTTTACATCTACTGTTATTCATTTACTATGGTTGTACAAAAGCATAGACCATGTGTTTCACTGTTCCTCTCACTGATGGATCTTGATTTGCAAATTGATTTTAATCAAAAGTAAAATGGTGCCAAGTACTGATTTCAGGAAAAGTACAGATTTCTTCAAGTCTTGAGTGTGCTCCAAACCATACTTTTACTGACAGGATTAGATGTAGATTCAAATATTCAAAAACCCCAAACATATAGAATTGATTACAATCTTTCGATTAATTATCCAGCCCTGGTACACTGCAAGTTAAAGTAAGTTTGAACCATGAATTAAAATGTTTTATTGATACATACATTAATGTATGTCCATACAGTCAATGTATTGAACCAGTGGTACATACAGATCTCAACCATAACAATCAGATGGTGCAAGGAGATTGATAAAAGAAACAATAGCATCTATAATAGTCGAAGGGAGAGGACAGTTATTGTCTGGGACCACAACTCCGAAAGGTTCAACACTGATTCCATCAAATGTCTCCCAGTCTGTACCAAACAACTCCAGGTTCTGGCAGTATAACTGAACATTCAACTTGAACTTTCAAAAACTTTGTAAACGATGAGAATAATATGTGTGGATTTGTAATTGGTAAGCATATGCATTGAAGAGGTTAGTGAAACGTATTTGAAAAATGTACAATGGAATTTTGCCTAGATTGTTTAACTAAGTCTTGAGAAAATAAGCCTGAGGAATGAAGTGTGCTGGTGCCAGTATTTATGAATAAAGGAAATGTGTTGGCAAATACAGAGGGATAATTAAACATGGAATGACCCTGAGAAAAAGAGGGAAGATACTAGGTCAGAAAGGAGCAGGGGAGCAGAGCAAACAGGATGGGAGGGAAAGAATGGCTAGAGTCAAGTATAATTATATAAAATATAAACCGATCTGCAAATCCTCTTCAGTTTCATAATCAGTGCTCTGCATGTGCCCCAAAAGTCCACCTTCAAACTTCAAAGGATGATTGTCCTATCCTTCTGTGAAGGTATGAAGTGCATTAGCCAGTCTAGGAAGAAACACATAATGTGCACAAAACAAATGCAGTGTTGCGTGACACTAGTCCAGACATCTCACCATAGCCATTTGATTCTTAATTCAAAAACAAAAAAAAAGCAGCCATAATGAACACAGGAAATGCGTGTTTAACTATTGTTTAAATAGATTATATGATTTTTAATTTGTAAATAAAAAAATACAGCTTTATGAACATAATAATTATTTAACATTTAAGTTAAATGATTGGGCTTAAACACATTAGAAGACCAGTGGTTATACTGCCCAAAGGAATTAATCTGATAACTTCAGATTTCAAAGAAGATATCTTTTAAATTGGAATGAAGTTTGTTTCTGATGGTTTGATCAGACACACCTAGCCAAGACCTGCTCTCTTTCAATTCCTGTCTGTCTCTGGGGACAGTGTTGAAAATGGTCAGATGCCTCCACCTGTAAAACCATTCAAGTTTTGGGGTTGTTAATTTATTGTTAACAAAGATAAACCTCTAAAGAACCCCCTCATAGTCCTGACCAAGACTAGCTCAAAATATGAAGATGGGTCTCTGGTCCTGCTCTTGACAGGCTGCCCCAGCAGCATTGAAGGGTGGGTCAGAGGACAAATTTCACTAGGGCAATAAAGGCTAAACTGGATTTACCAGATGAATTACAGAAATTACATTGACTCCATACAATCAGTGTTTCTGTAAATCTTTTGAGTAGTAGATTAGCATTATGAATAATTAAATATATATATAATTTTTTTTTTTTTTAAATGGGGTGACACACTGTCCATTTTATTATGATTGCAGCACAGAAGCGATTAATTGCCAACTGATATATAGACAAATAAAACTACCTTTGACTGTGTACACTTTTTCCGGCTATGTTAGCTATTGAAGGAGTTACTGAACAAGCTTGTGATTAGTGTCCACATGTACAAGGGATAATGGGCCTTTTACACAACATGTTCTTCTGACAATGCATCCAAGTTGCAGCATTCGCTCCAATATTCCTTGGGCATCAACTCAACTGTGCATGGACCCTTTAATGCGTTCCCACAACCTGAATATGGTTGATTCACTTACTCCAAGCAAATATACAGGACTAGGAAGGGCATCTCAATCAGATGTATCAGGAGATCTTCAGAAATCATTAACTTGGCTTTTCCACTACTTACTACTGTAATCAGTGCATGGGAGGTTTCTTAATGAAGAGCTGCAGGAATGTTTCTTTGAAGGCTCATGAGGCACTCTAAAATATCTGAAGGTTTGTGAATAACAGTTACAGCAGATGAAAATATGAAAACTTCCTAGTTTATGACATACTGAAAATAGTCCAAATTCAAAGGTGGCTAATCTAAAATCTCACTAATTCTTGACATCAGATGTCCCATCAACTGTATCCTCCTGAAAAAAAACTAAAATCTTGGTTACTCTCCATACACAAGGTCAATTTAAGGAAAATGTTAAGCAGTGTAGGAGCTGTGAATTGTTATTGGTTTGATGATGAAGAAGATGAAATGTAGACTCACTGATAAAAAAAATATAAATCATACAGCACATGATACAGCCATTAAGTGGCACTGTCAAGAACTTATGGGGAAGGCTATAGATTCTGCATCTAGTTATTCTATCCTATGGATCTATTAAAATAACTGGATAGGGTATTGCTCGAGTTGGGTTAGTGGCCACTCATTGGTACTACAACGAAAAAATCCCCCCTGCCCAGACCACAAACTGGTCATGTTGGGCTGACAGGGCACCTACGGCTTTCACAGAGGTCGAATTTTGTGTTGAAATCCAAAATTTTCAAAATACAACTCCAAGTATGTTTTTAATGATGGAATAATGCTAAAAGGCAAAATATTTTGTCATGATATATGAGCCCTGTAAATTTTCAGATCACTACTGTGAAGAGGCCGGGGCAGCAGCATGGTCCAAGAGTGAGTTTTTATGCTTTACGTCTGAATAGAACATAGGACATGTTGGATATACATGGATATGCATGGAAGCTTCTGCCCGACCTGTGTTGTTCTGTCCATAATTTGGTCCCTCTCCTCAGAACATGTGGAATAGCAACAGAGCTGTACATGTGCAAACCTCAACAGTGGATGCTAAACTTGCTAAAAGTTTGTCCAGGCCGGATGTTACTCATACAAGGAAAACAGTGAAAAAGCTCTGCTTTAGGGGCTTTCCGTGCTTGGGCACGGTTCGACTGGGTTAGTGTGAGCACACTCTTAGACTTAACAATAACTTCTTGATTGTTCAGCCTCAGGGAATGCTTGTTTGTGCCAAGACAGTTCACACTTGTACCACAACAATAGAGATCCTCCATAGGTGCAACCACTGCGCCCCAGGAGACAAATTACAAGTGTGAAAGTCATGTTCAAAGTAAATGCTCTTGGGTAATGTGAACTTTGAAAAAAGTTTAATTCAAGTGCAACAGCAATAATAATAATGTAATGCTTTGGTTGGACCAATGCAAGGGGAAGAATAAAGATATAACCAATTAACTGGAATGAAATTTTAAATTAATCAAAGAAAACAAAAACAAAAAATTCCACTGGTTCTGAGCAATCATGCAGGCAGAGTTCCAAACTATTTGTTATTTTAATGACAGAACAAACATGTTTGATAGGGCTTTTTTTCTTAGCTCTTCTTGTGTGTGTCTCATGCAGGAAGAGCACTAAAATCTGTAAGGTGAACTCAAGATGCCATTGTATTGTTTTCAGTGGCCTGGGCTCATTGGCACATGATCCCAAAAATAATTTCCCCAAAATATTCCTCAGTACTGGATGGCACCTCTCACCATGTGATGTCAGAATCAGAGCGATACCTGCTAGAGCAGAGCTAGCGCGGGCTCAGAGCGGGGCTAGGCTAAATCTTACAAAGCTAGCTTTAAGTCGCTTTGAGAATTTAAAATTTTTAAAAGTTCAAATTGTGAAAATAGAGAAGAATCCCTACAAAATCCGATGCTATGGATGCCCTGTCAGCTGAACACGGGCAGTTTGAATTCCCAAAAAATGCATTGTGCTCTAAAGGAGAATTCTTCCTGGGAGCTGCAGAACCTATGGAGCGGAGATCTAGTCGATCTCGCTCCGGGACAGAGGGGGAATGTCTTATCCAGTTCTTATTATAGATTCACGGTGTGTCTGCTTACAGAAATACTTGACCCCACCCGCTGACCCACACTGACTGTTTCTCAAATGCAAAGTATTTTGCCTTGCCTCCGAAGTCAGATCCACCAAAGTCAGTTCCTTCCAATCCACAGTCCATGTCCTGCCTCAGCAGAAACAGAGGCTTATGGAACAGGCTTCAGAGAGAACAAGCAGCACGTCCACAGGCACAAATAAGCTAAATATTTGGGGCATATGGGGGTGGAACCCCAGAATACATAGTTATGGAAATATTATTTATTACTTTTTTTAAATAAATGTTATGTCTTTGTCTAAAAACTACTTAAATTAAAGATACTGTGTAATCCCTCAGTCGTCCAGGTCTGATCCATAGAAAAAAATAAATAATAAAATCTGTCAACTGGACAAAACGTTGTACGAGTGAAGACGTTTTGCTGCTCATCCAAGCCGCTTCTTCAGCTCTGGTCAGATACTGGTGGACACTGCCTTATATCTATCTGAAGGGAGGCGCTAGCTACACTGAAACTCAAAACACCTATGGTTTACAGTTTCTGTTTGTAGGCTAGGTCTATTGTGCTACCCTATGTGCCCTGTGACTGAGTACTACTTAGCATAGTCATTCAAGCCCCTAATGAGTGATTTCACACACATGAGCTAAAAACAGGATAACAGGGAATCTGAATTTACATGGAAAGGGGTAACCTTTCCTTACACAGCTGGTGTGTCAGTCAAACCTACCTATTTCAAACCTACAAACACTTTAAGATAGAAACTGGTTCACCCAAAGGACAAAACCCTGAGCTACAAACAAAGCAATGTGGTCTGCTCCATTCAGTGAAGACTGCAGTGAGGAATTGGAAAAACAAACTGTCACTCCATAAGAGTAGTACCGTACATCTCCATCTCAAAGCCACTAACCACTCCTTTGAAGATAGTGAGGTACAGATCTTAGCCAAAGAAAAGAAATGGTTTGATGGCCTCAGACATCATCTATTCCCTATTTATAACTCTAGAACTAGAACTAGGAAGTACGAGCACATAAGTCCTGTGCTCAGGTCTCTGCACTGGCTTCCTGTGACTCAGAGAATAGACTTTAAAGCAGCTCTGCTTGTTACAAGTCTCTCCATGGCCTAGCACCAAAGTACATCTCCGACATGTTAGTGCCATATGAACCATCTCGCACTCTGAGAACTTCAGGGACTGGCCTCCTGCTGGTGCCCAGAGTCAGGACTAAACATGGGGAATCAGCATTTCAGTCTTATGCAGCTAAAACCTGGAACGATATTCCTGAAGATGTGAGACAGGCCTCTACTTTGACAATGTTTAAATCCAGGCTCAAAACAGTTCTGTTTAGCTGTGCATATGACTGAAAGGTTTTTATTCTGCACTTTTCTCCTTTAATGTTAATTTTATGATGATTATTTGTGATTATTTATGTTTTGATTTGTTGTATTGTGACTTATTCTGTAAAACATTTTGAATTACCTTGTGTACGAATTGTGCTATACAAATAAAATTGCCTTGCCTTGCCTTATAACTCCATCCTCAGAACCAAACAAAGAAAACAATAGGTCTAGCCAGGATGCTAATAGGTGTGAAATCACTCATTGGGGGCTTGAATGACTATGCTAAGTAGGACTCAGGCACAGGGCACACATAGGGTAGCACAACAGACCTAGCCTACAAACAGAAACTGTAAACAACAGGTGTTTTGAGTTTCAGTGCACCGCAGTGTCCACCAGTAATCTGACCAGAAATGAATAAGTGGTTTGGATGAGCAGCGAAACGTCTTCACTCCTACATTTTGCCCAGTTGACAGATTTTATATTTTTCTTTTGCTATACTTAAATTAAACTTATGTTGAGGATTCGGAAGCAGTACAGATACTTTTTTTCTTCCATATTTATCTAGCATTATGGGTCATTTTACCAATGTATGGCAGCAAATGATACACTTCATACACTTGTGTATCATTGGTCACAGGCTAACCAAATAAAGGACACATACCTGCAGAGGACATGAGCATTTGAACACGACTTGGCCTTACCACGCCTAGATCAGACCAAAATGCCTTATTTCTGTATGACAACATCCGCTGCATGATTCCATATATCTTGAATCTCATATTTGATATTTTCTGTATGTATCTCAAATGTAGAAAGTAGTAAACAAAGAAAAAAAAAACAAACAACAAAACAAAAAGGTGTGGTAACATGGTGATCTAAACATCATGTGTTTAGCAGTTATTACCCCATAGAAGTAAATACCTCCTCTTTAAGGCAAGACCCTGAAGGTGAATAGGAAAATATTGTACATTTAAGAGGTATCAATGAAAGCTTCTTCTATAGTTTACTTACATAAATGCTTGAAAAAATGTATAAGAAGTTTTTCATCATATAAGAAAAACAGATTTCCAAATTCTTTTTAACAGACCAGTGTGTTGTTTACACATACCTTGACATGTTATGTTTTGGATGCCTTCTGGATTTTCTTCAGAAGGGTCACATTACAGTGACGTGTCTTGCCAGCTGATTTACACTGATTTTGGTACCATTATTCTTTGCAAAGCAGCTATCAAAGCAAAGCTATTTAAAAAAATCTACAACACGTTTTGAGTTACATTTTTGTTTACTACATTCCACATGTGTTCATTCATAGTATCATTTGATGCTTTCAGGGAGAATTTACAATGTAAATAGTAATAACAATAAAGAAAGAAAAAATGAAACTGTGTCCAAACTTTTGACTGGTAGTGTATGTATTTCTGTAATGTCAAAGCCCAAACTTTTGAAACTTCTCTCCTTTGAACTTGTTTGCTAATGTTGCGTGAGGTGTTGCTTGTTAGTGTTCACACTTTGATCACAGCTTTGGTAACCACAGTGACCATGGGCCCCCAATGCTGCAGCTGTGAAAGCTATTTGCATCCACAGAAGTCATTGGCTTCCAAGAATGTGCTAAATAGTGCCTCTTCGTCATGGGACTAATTACAGGTGAGATGTGAGACTTTTAATGACAAACTCTGGGACCGGGAGTGTAATTTTAGTTTTTACTTGTTAACTTCTATCTTAAAGGAGACATGATCAAAATTGGAGAATTTTATTTTCTTTTCGTATGAATTTGCAGGGTTGCGCAGCCATTTTGGCACAAATGAAAAAAGAAAAAAAAAAAAAATCTGCTTCTTGCTAGTGTGATCTGTAAGAGGTGCCAGTAGCATGCAAGACTTTGTTATGATGCCGGCAATGTCGGCTTCCATTGGCACCACAATTTTCCATAATGGAAGTCAGTGGGCTTGTTTCTTTTATTAAGTCGTTTTAACTCAGTATTGCAAATTAAATGCCCAAAATATATATCATCATGATAAACAGGTGGCACAGATTATAACTATATAGCAGACAAAAGCACACTCTTCTTTAACACTAATCATTGAGCACCACTGTGAACTGTCTTATCCTTAGGCCTACATGTCATGAGTATCTAGGCCTTGATGTATTGTCGTTACACATTAAATAAAATTTTTCTGGAGAAAATACCAAAGCTATGGTCTCAAAACCTCAAACCAATCACATATTTTTTTCTTTCAAGTTAAAAAGTCTATTATTGAAAGAGCAATCCTTTTTGAAATGCTTACGTCAAATATGAGCATTACCGTATTTTCCGGACGATCTATCCGACGGCCATACTTTACAACTCTACAGCAATGTACATTTACTTCTGCGTCACCCACACAAACGATCTACACATCAAATGAAAGCTATGGCGCTCGTCTTTTCGAATATGCAAACCGTTTTCACCTGCAATCACCACAGCGCTGACAGGAAAGCCGTTTTTACAGAAAAGCCAAAAATTTAGATTTGTACTTCACTTACCTTTGAGGGCTCTAGTTCTGTTTGACGTCGACATATTCCCAAAAAGTTGGTCTCATT
>KN475879.1:0-27816 GCA_000787095.1 Periophthalmodon schlosseri
GTTGTCCCTTTTAAAAGTAAACTCATAGACTGTATATAGAAGAGTAAACCTAACCTGGAAAGCTTACGCGTACCCCTCGGGCTGGGGACACACCCATTTAAGAAACTGGGTCTATAATCTTTTAAATTAATTAATATGCGTTTTAGTCATGCTCAACATACATACCGCGAGAAAACAGTCTTTTATAGTGGTTTTCAATAGGATAAGCCAATTGAAAATACTCACATATTAAGCTATATAAATGACAGAAGCATTAATTATTAATTATATCATTTTTGTATTTTTTTTGTATTTTTAAAAATTAATTAATTAATTAATTATTATTACTTTATTTTATTTATTTTTTTTGCCTGTTTTTGTGTGCAACACAAGATGTTACCACTAGATGTCACTGTAAAGTAAAGTAAATGGTGATTTTATAATGCCGGTGAATTTTAATTATACACATTTATGGCGAATTACTCTTAAACTGTAAAAAATAAGTGCATTTAAGTTTACGGGGGTTTGACATAGGTTACAAAAAATACAATTCCATCCTAAAACTTTCCTGGACAAACGGGTTAGTTGAATAGCAGGTGGACTTTCCTTGGGGTTTACTCTTTCTGGACTCTGAGGGCGGGAAACACTGCGGTGCACGTGACAGTCAGGTTAAGAGCGCGAGCACAGGTGTTCTGCTGGGACAGGTGTGCTCGTGCTCGGACAGGTGTGCTCCGCTCGCTGTCTGGAGGAGTGATATGGCCCCAGGCTGAAGTATCGTACCGCGCTGTGAGGTTGAGCTCTGAGCAGGGTGGATGTACCTAGGGTTGGCCATGGCTGGGAATTGTACTGATAATGCTACTCTGCAAATTTACCAGGTTAATATCTATGTTTAGACAGGTCTACGTTATATATATAGGCCTATACGTTTATAATAACACTGTTTTCAGATGTTAGTGCAGTAGACTAACAATTTCGTTCTCTTTCAGATTCAAGCCATCTCTTACGTATACATTGCATTTCTCACACCCAGGTAAGTCCTGTTTGATCCATGTTATTATTTTTATTCATAGACTTTTGATTTTATAGAAATTCACTCTGAAATTCAAATTCAAATGGAATAATAGCCAATCCTCATAATTGTGCATACATATAATTTACTTTTGTTAGCTTCAGCTCTGACCAGTGCATTCTGTCATTGCGTCCATGGGCAAGACACTTCCACCACCTCTGGATGTATGAATGTGGTGCGTGAGTGGGTGATTGGTAGCCGGAGAGGCAGATGGCATGGATGGCAGTCACATTTCAATGTACCCGAGGGCAACTGTGGCAGCTTTTCCTCTTTGAGATAGTCCATGTTTGTGTCCTCCTGACCTGATTAATTCATTCTGTCTCATCTGCAGTGTCATTGGGAGTTTTTCTGTGTTTTTGGTTTCATTACTGCGATGGAGGAATCTTCAAGAACAGGTGAGTCCTCTTTTATGTAACCGCAGCACACTTAGACATTTACACTTTACACCAGAAAATACCACATTGTTACTCGCACAAGACACGAAAATTATGTGGTTATGAGACGAGTAGGCTGCAGGGTGTTAACGGTAGTTCCTTTAATTATATAAAGGGTTATGTAATGATTATAAAATTTTACATTATGTCTTGAGCATTTTTAGTAATCTTTTTTTTTTTCTTAAAATGTATGCAAAATTAAAAGAAAAGTCATTTGGAAATTTAAAAGTTTAATTTACTAAGGCTGGTGATGGTAGTGTAGTGGGTTAAGCATTTAACTATGAACCAGATGGTTGGTACATATTGCAAATACTATCTGGGTATTGTGGCATTTGGTGTAAAAAAAAATATAAAAGAATAAGGAGCAACTGAATACACAACAAAACGCCATTATACCAGCAAAATATCAGAATGTCCTTTCACTATATTGGTAAGGTTGTCAAAAGTATCAAAAATCATATTAAAACTAAAACTAGTATCAAAACTAGATACTCACTGAAGCAGGTATCGATGCTAAAAAAGCCACATTCACAGGACAGAAATGAACCTTTCCTGAATCGCTTTAGAATGATCTTGAAACTGTATCAAACAAGACCACATAGACTAGTATACGCCCATGGACCACTATGGCACCTACCTGGACTGAGGGATTACACAGATATAACACCACATGGTAATATAAAACAAGGTACTAAGATTTAATGTTGAAAATCACTGTTGTCTAAAGAAAGAGTGCTTTAATTATCATTGTGTTATCTGAATCAGTATTGAGTATTGAGTCTATTCCCTAGTATAGAAATGGAGTTTGAAATGTTAGTATCTTGACAACACTAACCTGTATGCCCTCCCTGTGCAGAGGCAGCTCCTGGTCCAGCTGTCTTTGGCTGACCTGCTGGCCTCTTCCGTGCTTCTGTTCATCATCTCCTCCAACATCATCTTCACCGGAGACGAGCCCAGTCTGTGCCTCTACGGCCTGCCCCTGGCTCTGGTATGTCTCACTTCATCTCACTTAGATCCACTTTTACATGTTTTCATCAACCAAGAGTTTTGCCTCTGTCCTGGTTTGGTCCTCGTTTGGTTTGGCCCTAGTCCTAGCTCTGATGCAGGCTTGGTTTGGTTTTGTTGCGATGTTGTTGTGATGTGTGCAAGTGTGAAGTTGTGAACGAAGCGTAACTGAAAAATGTTTTGTGTCCCTATCTCACTACAGTTGATGTTGTTGTTCTATTTTATTATATTTTCAGTTTGACATGTATTCAAGCGCTGAGAAAACCTGCATTTCTTCTCTGTTGTCTCTCAGTTAATCATTGACTCCTCTGTATATTTAGTTTCACATTCAGAAGTTGCATTATGACATGAAATCCCTGTGCTCTTGTACTTCACACAGACTATTTTATGTTTGGGATAAATGTCTTTACAACCTGTCATGCACCTGATTTGGGTTAATGTGATGTTATAAAAATATGACAAACAGTTTTGCTGTGTCACGATGCCTGCAGTTATAACTTGTATTCTCAACTAACTATATGGATCCAATCTAAGCATGTCTTTGGATATAATTAAAGGTGCACTGTGTAGCTTTTCTGGTAGAAAATCCACTACCTGCTTGTCTCCATGGAGATTATATCGCTTTGCCTTGAATGTTCCACAGTAGAGTAATGAGCCTATCTGTTTACCATTTATTCAATTAGAGGTGTACTCAAAAGTCTCCGCAGACCTGATTGTAATTTGCTTGTTTCCATGGAGATTGATAAGTTTAATGCCATACTGTGGAACATATCAGGCAAATTAATAACATCTTAGTGGAAAAGTTACATCGTGTACCTTTAAAAACAAATTAATTTCAAAGTTAGAAACTCAGCGGAGGACCTAGTAACACAGCAGCTGTTGTTACTCAGTGTCATTCATGGTGGAATTCCTGATACTGGGAACTGCACATGATTTCAATATTTGGCAACTTAAGAGAATGCTTTATTCCACTGATGTTTTACTGTGCTTTGAAATAGATAGAGGAACTTAGTCATAACTTCAAATAGTTTCTCGAGACAAAGGTACATTTACTCCGGGCCAGTATTTAGTATAAAGTAAAAATATCCATGCTGTAGATGTTTCCCAGGACACTCTGTTTAGAGACGCAATGAGTCAGAGTGAATATTTAAAATCATTGATCTAACAAAAAACTGTTATAGCACGGGAACATATGTGATTAACTGTCACCTAAAGTTATATGTTATTAAAGGTGCACTATGGAGCTTTCTTTTTCTATTTAGCGTTTATGGAATTACAGGTGTTTTTAATGCAACAAAAAAAAGAAAATTTGGACAGTCACCTGTAACTTAGCTTGGTTGTTGTATGGAAGTTCGATATATTGCTGAAGTAAATATAGACAATAAATTATAATATTGAAACTAATTTATGCCACTGACACAATAACCCAAGAGCAGATTTAAACCACAAACAATCTAAATCTACAATATTGTTAAAAGATTAAGAGCTGCAATACATAAACAGCAGAATGAAACACTTTAGTACTTAGTTTGCATCTGTAATGAGTCATAGAATTCAACCTTTTATGGCTTAAATCTTATTGTATAGCCAAAAAATAACCAAAAATGTACACACAATAAATATTGACCCCCCAAAAATATTGTGTATATTGAACGATAAGTCGATATAGTAATTATTGTGACAGGCCTAATGTTTAACACTATTTGATTGAGGAATGAGGGATGGAAATTATTGAATGACAAGAATTTGTGGTTTTCAGATTGGGGGGCAAGAGTCTGTTTTCCCTATTGATTATGTTGTACTTTGCCATGAAATATCTTAAAGGTAAAATACTGAACTAGATCATTTCTATTAGCTCTGAAGCCAAGCAAAAAAGATATTTTATCAATAATCATGACAAACATAAAAATCATGTTTCTTAACTTCTAAACATTAAAACTAGTGAACATGAGTACAATAGAATCAATAGTCCATAACAGTGTACTACTTACTACCCAGTATTTGATTTAATACTTGAAATTCAAATGCTCTGGTAACATTTTAAGTACATTCTCATTGACTTTTGCTTTGCACCAAAGTCAGTCATGTGTTACAGTGATACTGTTAAATCCTTGTTGACATTAGATTTTTACTGTCTGCTTTTCCAAATCAGAAGTGTCCATAACGAGCACATCTTTAAGGTTAAAGGGCAAATATAACTTATAGGTATTCCGTTTTAGAATTTAGCGCTACTTCTTGCATTTTTGTACTTTTTTCCCAAGTTTTTTCCTACAAACTGCCACTAAACTGATGTAAAACTATGATAAATATTTACCACAGTTATGAGCCCACCAAACAAAGTCAGAATTAGAAAAGCATGAAAACCTGTCATATGCACTTTAAACGCACACTTGCTCACATGTGGCTATCAGAGAGAGCCCATGTGCTGATACAGTCCTGCTGAGTCCGTGCACTGTAATCTACTGCACAGGGTCTACAGGTAACACTAATATGAGCAAAACTAATATAAGAGAACCACCATTCCTGCCTGACAAGGAGGGAAAGGCTCTGATAACAGGCTGGAGAGACAGGTGCATTGTAACGTGCAGTATGTATGTAGTATATGGCATTGAGTGATAGAGGGCGTGTACAGGAGGACTTGTTTATCTCTAGAAAAGTCACGTTTGACATTCCTTTCCTATTATATATTTTCTATCACTTATACTGCAGTCAATTCTTCGAGCAAGACACCTAACAAAAAAGGGTGCAACCAGATGAAAGATATACAGTCTATGCATCTCTATGTGCACAGATTAAGAAGTATGTCTAATTCTGTGTAGATTTAGGCCTAAATCTATACAGAAGTAGACACAATTCAAAGTAGGACTAAACTAGAACTAAACTAGGTCTAAACTAGAACTAAACCAGACCTACTCTTAAGCTAAACCAGGTCTAAACTGTAACTAAACCAGGCCTATAACAAACTTGCCACTTTCACACCCTCACTGTAATATCCTCATTGTGTCGCAGGTGTTTTACTGCCTCTCGTTCATGCTGGTCAACAGTTATGCCCTCAAGTCCAAGAATGTGGTGCAAGGATGGAGGACACGACCAGCAGGCTCTGAGGATGTGCAGGTGAGCCACTAACCAAAAAAATATTACTCTAACAATTTATTTAAAGAGACCATATTACACTATTTTCTGATCTATGTTAGAGTGTTGTTTCCTCATCAAAAACATACCTGGAGTTGTGTTTTGTTTCATTCACACATGTTTAACACACAAACCTTGTATATTTAGGCTGTGTTCTTCTCTCAAACTGAAAATACTCTGTTCCACCTTGTGATATCATGTAGTTATGCAGGAACCGCTACTGAAGGTAAAAAGTAGATTTTAATATGAAAACTACCGCTTCATAACATCATAAGGTGGAACAGAGGATTTTGAGCTTTAGAGATGTAGACAGACGAATAATAAAGGGTCATTCAAACATGTGTAATGAAACTAAACACAACACCAGGTATGTTTTTGAGGAGGTAACAACATTCTAACATGGCTTAAAGCTCACAAGAGTCAATTTTGCATAATATAGGACCTTTAATCATGTGTGTTCATTTTGTTCTCTCAGAGTGGAAGAACCAAAGAAAAAGTCTATTACGCACTATTATGGTGAGTCTATTTGTTTCAGCAGCATCAACTTACCATGTTATATCTATGGCCTGACTAAAGGTGCAATATGTAACTTTTCTGGTGGAGGGTTCATCACCTGCTTGTCTCCATGGAGATGTTATTCCTTTGTCTGGAATGTTCCACATTATGGGATTGAATGAATATATCTTGCAGTTGCATTTATTCAATTACAGGTTTTCAATAATACTTTGAAAAACATTCATTCTTATTGTGAGCAGGCTCACCTCTCCACAGATCTGACTTCTAGCATCACCTGCTTGTCTCCAGGGAGACAGAGAAGTTTCATGCCTTACTATGGGAACATTCTAGGCAAAGCAATAACATCTCCATAGAGACAAGCAGGTGGCATACAGCCCACTAGAAAAGTTACATTGTTAACCTTTATCTTGTTCACTATAACTTGTCTGTGAAGTAACTAGCTGTGTAGTAGGATTTTTTATCATATTTTTCAGTTATTAAGGGCGCTGTTCCTGATTTATATTACCATAAAAATGTGAAAAACAAAACAAGTTATTCCTCAATTACATTATGCATTCCAAGCATCGTAATTATTCACCATGATGAGTTTATAAGCACTTTTCACAACTCTCAGAGAGTGGAATTTTGTTGTCACGGTAAATTTAACAACAACTAGCATGCTAACGTGTACTTCCTGTTTGTTTGGCTTCATAATTAGGTGCAGCTAGCAGGCAGATTTATTTTGACCTCAAGAGCTGCTTATACAGTTTATCTGTACTGTTGCAAGACAAATTTAGCTCAGATATATGGGGAAAAAAATGCACAGAGGTTATTTATGTTTTTTTGATTTTCATAGGTTCTTCTTTATTGGAATATACGTGATCTATGCTGTGTTTATTGCCCCACCGACAATCGATACACACACTGTAAAGACTGAGCCTGACCATTGTAAAAGGTACCATTGTTTTTCCACTCACATGATTTGACAAAAGTGAAATCATAAATTCATAAATCATAATTTTGTTTTTGTTTCAGTTGTATTTTGTTCTCACATGTCTGGAAGGACACCTGTTCTATTTATGTAAGTTGTAGTAGTTTTTTTTTTTTTTTTTTTACATTTGGATATTGTATAGTATAGCGACTGACGATGTAATGTTCTTTCTCTCTCTAGGACTTAAAGCATCAAGCAGCAATCTATTTCTTCCTGTGTTTCATGGTGGTGGAAGTTATACTGTCCTGCACAGTAAGTCATGTAGCGTACAGTAGATGAGCTAGTGAAGCTGCTATATTTAATACATTTGCAACATTTTGGCTGCTCTGACTCACACAGTGAAACAATTGCATACTTATATTTAATTACTTTAGGAGGTATTATGCAAAATTTTTTGAGCTTTCTACCATGTTACAACATTATCCCCTCATCAAAAATATGCCTGAAGTAATTTAGCGATCTCTCGAACCCTCCTTACTGTTAGCTATACGATTTGTACTTGAATAAAAATATGCAGTACCATTTCAACCACTGCCCAAAAGCACAATGGGAGCAGCCAATCTTCCAATCTGTGGATTTAACCTCTTGTACTTTTTTTTTTTTTTTTTTCAAATTTACTAGTTCAGAATTATTACAAAATATACAAATAAGCACATTTAGGGTGCTTCACATTTGTCCTTGTTGGGTCCTGGTTTGTGCCAAATTTACTACTGATATAGACTTGGTTTGGTCCTGTTCTAGTCCTGGTTTAGTCCTGGTCTAGACTAGTCCAGGATTAGTTCTGAATTTAGTCACAGTTTAGTCCCAACTTTCAAGTGACCTAAAGGGGGTATACGTACATATCTTGATGCTTTTGTCTGATAGTTTTGTTCTTGTCCATGTGTAGGTGATTTACCATGACATCTTTAAGTGGCACGAGGGCCAACAGCAGCAGGGCCTGTTCCCTGTGGAGGGAGACGGACAGACCAGGAAGAGGTTCAAACATCTCAAGTACACGGCCAGGAACAGGGTACTGGTCATCATCATCTGCTGGACTCCAGGTACAACATTATACTGCCACACTACTACTGCTACTACTACTATTACTACTACTACTAATACGACTACAACTAGTACTACTATTACTACCACTACAACAACTATGACTTTATTTTTATTTATGTATTTATTTAGAAAAAAAGGACAATACATATTTAAGAACATATGATACACATGTAAATCTGTCAGATTTTAGCCACAGATTCATTTCCATCTACTACTACGACAACAATGGTTACTACTACTAGTACCACTGCTGCTAATTGACCTTTTGACCAGTTTAAACTAATACAGATCTCTTTGCCATGCAGCTCTGCTCCTATTCGGGCTCACGTGGGCCATTGAACCATCCAGACTCTTTCCACTTTACATCATACAGGTAAAGGCAAAATACAGTACAGTAGGCAATTTAATAATAATGGAAAACACAACATCATCAATTTTCAACCCAGGTATATTTTGAAAATGGAAGTAAAATGAGTAGAAATAAAATAAACCAGAAATAAATAAGTAAACTCAAACTCAAAAATCATTGTTAAAAATTGTTAAGAATTAGAGGAACTACATAGACAATGATCCTTTTCTCCTTTTTATTGAAGTCAAAATTAAGCAATTACTATGAAACATATTTAGCTATAATCTTTTGGAATATGACGATAATGAAAGTATTAGAAGCTCCATAAAATGGCATAAAACATCAGGTGACTCCACCAAACCAGTATGTTTTGTCAATAAAAATGCCTGTAGTTGAAGAAATGAAAGAAAAACAAGTTTATACCAATAGTGTGGAACATTTGAGGCAAAGCAACAACGTTTTTATGAAACAAAACAGGTGATGCACCCTCCACCAGAAAAGTTACATATTGTTCTTTAATAGAGTGATAATACGTTTGGTGTTTGGACATGGTTGCATGTGTAATATTAAAACAAAAGTTGTCTTGCCTCAGAACAAATATATTGTATAAGCAGCTCTTAAGGTCAAAATAAGTCCACTGTTTACTGTTTGCGGTAATAAAAAGGTTTTTTTGTGGTCCAATAATCAGGAAGTGTGCATTAGCATACTAGTTTTTGTTAGATTTACTGTGACGGCAAAACTCAACAGTGGTCTCTGAGAGTTGTGAAAAGCGCTTATAAACTCATTGCTGTGAGTAATTAGGATGTTTGGAATGCATAGGGTGAGTGAGGAATAACTTTGGACCACTGCAAACTGTTTAAAATGAACTAGTTCTGTTTTCCACATTTCTAAGTAAAAAACAGTTAAAATCAAGTACAACTTCTTTAAAACTTTACAAAATATTGAACTGTTTGTCTTCTGACTTGCAGGCTGCTACAGTGTCTTTACAAGGCTTCCTGAACAGTATGGTGTATGCATGGAAGCGGCCGAACTTCACAGAGGCAGTTTTAGGGGAGCGCACGCCTCTGATCACCTACAACCACGTGTCATTTTTTGAGGAATCGCTCAAAACGTCTGTATGACTGTACAAACAAAAAGTGTTTTTAATGTGCATTGGACTATATACAGAAGAATAGACTGTACGGTGGCTTAGACTGAAGAAAACAGATGAAGGAAGCTCAACATTACAGAGCAGTGAAGATAAGCAAATGGTAGCAAATAGTAGCACGTTTTATGGTATAAACTGACAATAGCAAATCTGTTGGTTTGTGAAATTGTACATAGATTATTGGTTGTAACTTATTTCTATTCTATTCCTGTATCACTAAATGTGGGATTTACTGTTTTTGAAAGAAGGCCTGTCATGACAACAAATTTTGAAGTATAATATATTTTTGAAGATAGATGATAAACAATAATATTGAAACTCATTTATGCCACTCACACAATAACCTTTAAGCAGGATTATCCCTCCCCCAAAAATATTTTAAATGTACAATATTGTTAAAAAAAACATTAGTAATTTGTTTGTATCTGTAATAAGCAAAGGTGGGTAGTACTCAGTTACATTTACTCAGTTACATTTACTTGAGTAATATTTGTATTGAAGTAACAGTACTCTTTCTTGAGTAAAAGTTTTGGTTAAACTTCCCACTTTCCCACCCTGAACTACAAATTAAAAATCAGATATTACGTCCCTACAGTTACCCTTATTTTGAGTAATTTCTTGGACCACTACTTACTCTTACTTGAGTACAATTCATACAGTAACCAAATATTTCCAGAAAATGTACACATGATAAATACTGCCCCCCCAAAAATTATTATCCCATCTGTCATATATTGAACAATGAGTTAATCTAGTAGGGTTTTCAAAAGTATTGAAAATCAGATACTAATCCATACTAAAACTAATATCAAATCTACTCTTTGAGCAGGTATCGATATTTAAAAAAAAAGATTTACTTTTTTTTTTTTTTTTTTTAAAGCTTTCATTTTGAGCTTTATCAGAACAAATACCTCATGCTAAGATAAAGAAAGTAATAGTATTTAGTGTTGAAAATTACATTGTATTACTAAAAAAGGAGCATGTTTTATCTTCATTGTGGTATCGTAATCGGTATCGAGTATTGAGCTTGAAATTTTTACATTGTGACAATGCTACAATCTATTTCCTAATTACCATGACAGGCCTAGAAATTTCCAATCAGAAAATCCACAAATGTTGAACCGTATCATATATTGTCTACTTTGGATCCAAAATTTGCAATTTGTGGCTTTAAGTCTTTTCAACTGACAATCACATCTTTATGATTGAATATTGTCAACACTTTTTAATACAGCTCAGGGTTCACACATAGTTTCAGTTACTTTCAGTTAGTCAAATGTTAAATGGAGATGCTAAGATGCTAAACACTAAACTTAGCGCCGATTCAAAAGTATTCTGACACTATAGTGCAATAAATGTATTTACCAGTAGTGACCCAGCAGGTTATTGGGTTGTTTTTACCAATGTCTCTATGGACATTGGAGTTTTTGACATTGACTCTGACCAGTAATATAAAGCTTTTCACGTTCTATCCCGAGCTCTATTTCATACTGACGTCACTGAACTTTGTGCCAGCTTCTGGTTCATGTGAATAGTCCCAGTAATTACAGAGATATTGTCCATAAACCAGGTCAACAAATCTACATTCTTAAACAGCAAATTCCAGCGTAGGATTCTGACCCGTCCTCCAGCTGAATTTTAAACTTCCATTAGAATGTCGTGACACCTGTGAACCCAACCTATTAGTTCAGTGTGTTCACTATACATTTATATAATTGTGTTTTGGACTTTCCACCAATTAAACCAAGTACATTGAACTCAAATGTAAATGTTTAGGATGTCCTTGAACCTGCTCCGGTGGCATTCCTCTGTACATTGTGATGTTATGTTATGTTATGTTATGTATGCACTGACTTGGCACGAGAGATAGGACACTGGAGCTTCACGTGGACATGTCCTTACAAGTACAAACATAAGTACATAACTTTATGACTATGTCTCAGTTTAACTGTTCAGAGTTAATATTTCTCAGGGGCCATAGATCATCTGACTGCTGTAAAGTTGTACAGTCAAAATACTTGTACTGTTTTGTAATGTGATGGTTGAATATGCTAAGTGCAGAGGTGGCTAATCAGTTACTATTACTTTTATCAGTAACTTTTACTTAAAGTGCATATGGCAGGGTTTCATGTTTTCTAATTATGACTTGGTTTGGTGGGATGGGACCTGTGCTAAATATTGATCATCGTTTTGCATCAGTTAAGTACCAGTTTGTGGAAAAAAGTTGAGAAGAAAAGTAGAAAAATACAGAAAGTAATGCTGAGTTCTAAAACAGGATACCTCTAACTATATCGTTCCCACCTATACTCCTGCCTTTATAACATTCCATCCAAAATTCAAGGAGAATTTACGCACAAGGAAGGTGTTTTTCTGGCAGTGTAAAAGAGTATTTAACTAAATTAATGGGTTGTCATTTATTTGTATTAGTCTAATTATGACTATTGTTCAGTTTGGCAAGTTTTGTCCCTTATTATTATTGTTGCTAGGTAACAGTGATGGACTTACTTTTACGTATGTTATAGCTGCTGCCCGAGTCCAACTAGGAAGTAAAATTCAAAGCTACACCAAAATTCAAAAGATTTTTGTAAAATCTTAACTATAATACTGTAAACTATTTTTAGTGAAATGAAGTCTAACCTGTCATATGCACTTAACTTCAAAATCGAATAGTTTTACCATGCCATACTTTTTATTTTATGACATGTACGGTAGTATTTCTACTTGAGTGATTCTTTTTAAAGTAACAGTAGCCCACTTTTACTTACAAAAGGTCTTGGTTACTCTTTCTTCACAGTGTTAATATTTGCATTTCTTGCATCTTACCTTCAGATACGATTTAGTTTTCCTATTGTAGAAATATTTAACATTTTGTACTTTTTTACTTCATTTGGCCCATACTAGGCTTTATGTGGTAAGACATGAAATGCAGGTTAAGAGTGGGGAAGACATTCCCAAGAGAAATTGAGTAATATTTACAAGTAACAATGCTCTTATTTGAATACAACTTTTAGCTAGTCCATCAACCTCTGCTCACTTGTACTTTAAAAAGCACTTTGTATTTTACTGATTACTTTCATGCAACACAATAAAAGCTATTTTATAATACAGGTTGTCCTACTTATGTAATCGATAATAGTCTCTGATTGGCCTACTTTCTTTTTAATATCTGATGACCTACTTGTTTGCTGCACACGCTAACTGTTACTGTTACATGAGAGGTATTTTTTATGTTAATTCTACCTATTATAAAGTGACAGACTAAATATGAATAGAGCTGCAGGACCGGTTCTTCAGTCTCCGCATGCATACTTGCCCAATGTAACACTCACTGAGTATTCTGAAAGGGCTGACGCGCTGGGTTTGTTCTGAGCTAATGTGTGTGCTAGTGTGTGCGTGGGAAACAACATGACCAAAACAATACAGACATTTAGTGCAATTTATTCTCTGCAAAATCTGTCAATGGGTCACTTCAAATAACAGGTTTGAATTCACTATTATATTCATTTAGAAGGCAAAGTAGGTACATTTGCCAAGGGAAGTTTTGAAAAATTAACATATTCCCAATCCAACGTGCTAGTAGTGCTCAACTTTAGCTGTTCCAAGTATCCTCCAAGCTTTCACACCCCCCTAACTCATGTACTGGTGATTCTTTAGCAAGTATCTGTTTATTAATATATTCTCTAAATGTTTATTTTTAATTTTCAGTAATAAATCAAGTGCTAACACATAACATATTTAGGTCACCATGTTACCTTTTATTCTTTTGGAAATGCTATATTTGCCAAAAACAACATATTAACATGTTTTATAAGTTTTATTTTCGTTTTTGATGCTCTGAGTCTCCCCTCCTTTTGCTCTCTGCCAAGTCACTCCCCCTTCAGAGCACTATCACAACACAATCAGCTGCATCCCGCTAATGAAACTACTGCACATCACATCAGGTTCGTCAAGTTTGTTGTGTACGTTTTGTATCACGTTTTTGTGTATTTATGGAGAACTGTTGTGTGGGAGCATGAATGACGTAGACTTGTGCTTTGTACAAAATCTTACAGCTAACCATAAGGAGGGTACGAATAGGGCCCGGGAGAGATCGTTAAAATACCGGAACATGCATGGATGACATCTAAAACCTCTTCAGACATGGTGTTTTGAATAATACCCCCTCTTTAAAGAAAGCATTACGCTTCCTAAGCTGTAACTGTAGAAAATTATGTTAGGCATTATTGAGAGTGTGGCAGGTAAACATACTATAGATTTGCAAGAGATTGGATCCTTTACAATGGAAAGTCCAATCAAACTAAAGTAACTAGTACTACATACTAAACTACTATGGCCTATATAAAATCTCTGATAAGAAATGTCTGTTGGTGCAAAAAAACAGGAGGATTTGAATGCATTGGATTTTATTTTTATTTCTCACAAAAAGGGCAACAAGAAGGTAGTTCTGTTAGTCTTGTTGTGTCTGTGAGGCTGATCAAAATTTAGCTTGAAGAGAGAAGAGAAGGACACTAACAGTTTGGGTGCTGGGTGAGATGGTTGCTTCATAGGTGCTTGTTTGTCCCGGCAGCAGTTGTAGTAAAAGTCCTCCAGAGAAAGTTGCTGTTGACTATGACATAATATAATACATTTTTGAGGGCACTCCAATAAAATTCCTAAAATATTCTTGATATTCCTCAAAAAGTAGGTCGTTTCTACCTCACAGTGGTATAGCTTTAATCTCTAAAACATATTTATTTGACATTTATGAGGAAAATAAAATTACTTAAATTATAATAAATAAAATAATAAAATATCATACAATTGATGTCTCATGTTTGTTCACAGTGTGGGGTTTCTGTAAGTTAAAGAGGGGGTATTACACTTCTGTGGGGTATTAACTGCAAACACTTAACATATTTAGATCACCGTGGTACCTTTTATTGTTTTGAAAATCCTATATTCACCGAAAACAACTTTTTAACATGTTTAATAAGTTTCAGTTTGGTTTTTGATGCTCTGAGTCTTCCCTTCCTTTGCTCCCCGTGTGAAGTCACTCCCCACTCAGAGCACTGTCACTACACAATCAGCCTGCATCTCGCTAATGAGACTACTGCACATCGCATCAGGTTTGTGAATTTGTAGTGTATTGTTTTGTGTCATTCTGCTGTATATTTATGGAAAACTGTCGCGTGGGAGCATGGGTAGCGTCGGCTTGTGGGCTGAGCTTTAGGATCGCATTGTTAATCATAAGAAGGGTGCGAATACGGCCCGGGAG
The DNA here is from genome assembly GCA_000787095.1 of Periophthalmodon schlosseri. Taxonomy (NCBI): domain Eukaryota; kingdom Metazoa; phylum Chordata; class Actinopteri; order Gobiiformes; family Gobiidae; genus Periophthalmodon; species Periophthalmodon schlosseri. The sequence goes on from KN475879.1 coordinate 14,900, forward strand.
AGATCGTTTAATTACCCAAACATCCATGTGTGACATGTAAAACCATTTCAGGCATGTTTTTGATGAGAGAACAACGCTATAACATGGTAGAAAGCTCCAAGCATTTTGCATAATACCCCCTCTTTAAGTCAAAACAAACCCTCCATGGGATATCAGAATAAAACCACACACTTTCTGTTAAAATTGTCCTGGAAAATCTATTTCTTTGTCTGTTTTCTGATCCATCACATTGTGACTTTAGACATTGTCAGTTTATGAATCCGTTTGAACTTCCCTGGTCAGTTTTTCAAAAATCCATAGACAGGGACCTCTGCTGTGCCATTTCTGAGTTGGCTCTGCGACTGCCCGCTCGGCGCACGTACACGTCGTATCTCCCATCTTCCTCGTCCTCCTCCTCCTCCATCACCCTGTCCTGCCTGCTCAGAGAGTTGTGGTGGGACTGGACCCGGCCCGGCTGCACGCTGGGCCAGCTCTTCTTCCTCAAGCTGCTGTTTACGTCCCTCAGCGGGGGTAGAGTGCCGTGGAGCTCTCCTCTGAGGGGGGGCAGGTCCAGGGACCCTCTGCCCAGCGCGAGTGTAGCCTGGGCGGGCTTGAGGGAGTTGATGGAGGCTTGAGATCCGCAGTGGTGTTCGTGGATGCAGCGCGAGGAGGAGGAGCGGCGCAGGGCCTGTAAGGATTGGAGCTCCTCAGATAGGACTCCGATGTCGGCTGGGGCATCCTACAAAAGGGATATTTAGAAAGGAACAACAAAGCAGCTCATACACAGCAGTTGTGGAGATAATTAGGACCATTGCCATATGATTCATAATTTAAAACTAAATTTAAAAAAGTCCCATATAATAGGAAGCAAAAACTCATGGATAATTTACTACATGCAGTGAGCCATTTTTACCTAAGGAACATTTTGAACAAACTGCATTTTTTGAATACTTCTACTTGCAAAACTATTTTATTGTGAAAACTATTTGGCTGCTCTTGCTGCAATTACTTTGATTACTCTTCTTTTTTAGTAATTTTTAAAGAATTATAATACTTACATTTTTTACCAAAGCTACTTAAGAGCAACATGTCACAGCTAGAACATTAATTATCCTTAATAAAATATCAACAAAGATCTAATTCATTAAGAATTCATTAAGAATGTTTCAGGGTTAGACACTACTTAAGGGGCTAGGGTATTAATTAGGTAGTTACTAAGACTGAATCATTTTTAAAGTCCCTGTTTGTAATTAGACTGGCTGACCAGGCTCTGTTGTTTTCTCACATATCGCCACTTGATGCTATCTACGTTACTCCAGTCTGACAGAAGAAGACCAGAGAGCACAGGTGAGCCTGAACAAAGGCCAGGTGAGGAGAGGAGGTGAGGGGAGGGGGAACAGGTTTCACAGATGCCATCTACTGGGCAAAAAAAATCTAATAAACTTACAAATGTCATCTTTAAGTCTTTCATGCTTTACTAAGGCTATGAAAAAGTGCAGTTATTATAAACAAATACATAAAATTAAGTTTTACCAATCACCAATAATAATGACTACCATGTGTCGTGCAGTCACCTTGTCTCTGAGCGAGAAGAGCTCATAGTGAGGAGGGTCAAACACCTCCTGACACTCCCCTCTCTGGAACATGTTCTTCCTCACCAGCACCTTCAGTAACCGTGACAACAGCATACACACACACATGAGTAAGGGCTGAGTGGGCTTTACAGGGACAGTCTGGAACATGCCTTTAGTTTGTACCTTCTTTCGAGGCTGCTTCACCTGCACCAAGATGGAGACGATGAAGAGCAGCAGCACCAGCCCAGTGGACACGCAGATGATGGAGCCGTGAGTCTTGGTCAGATGGAACAGAAGCCCTTTGGTCTTTTTCTCTTCAGATAAGTAAGCATACAATCAAATACAAGGAGACATGAAAATACACATGGGTGATATATTATTGGGTATATGGGAGAAGTATTGCTTCACATAGTTGAGCTAATCTTCACACTTCACCATAGGCAAAGGAAGTCAGATGACCTGTGGGGGTTTAGGGCTGTATCGTATCTTAGCATGTGACAACATATTAAAAGTTCATATCGCTTACATTAGGGGAGTCCAAACTATAGTCCGGGGGTCAAATGCAGTCCTCAGACCATTTGTTGTTGACCCTCAAGCCTCCTGTTAAATTGGCCCAAATGAACATAGACAGTACTTTTACAGCAACTTTAAATTGGGACTTAACACCTAAACTCCGCCCACAACCACATTTCAAATAGAACTGGAAAGTACCTAGAGGACTAAAGAAGTAAAATAAAGTAATCTAGTTCCTGGTGTAGGTTTGGTTCTGGTTTATTCCTGGTGTAGGTTTGGTTCTGGTTTATTCCTGGTGTAGGTTTGGTTCTGGTTTAGTCTGGTGTAGGTTTGGTTCTGGTGTAGTCCTGGTGTAGGTTTGGTTCTGGTTTATTCCTGGTGTAGGCTTGGATCTGGTTTAGTCCTGGCTTTTACCTGGTTAGACCTTGTTTAGTGCTGTTTTAATCCTTACATTCAGACCAGACTTCCCTGTGTCAGAGGTCCCATACCTTTGCAGTTGTTCTCGTCCCAGGGGAACACACAGTTCTGGATGCCATTACACACCAGGGAGTTGTTGATGCACATGTTATTGTCACAGAAGAAGGAGCCGCTGATACACGGAGCTGTAACACACACAGGGTTAGCAGGAGTCAACCAGACCTGAGGCATTACATGACACTGTTAGGACCATTATGAACTGAGATGTCAAAGGAAGGATTACTCCACAAGAGGTCACTATTTGCCACCTTTTGTTTAAAAAAAATGTATCAGGGTCGCCATTAATTTAGCGGAGACCTTATTGGATCAGGTGGTAGAATGTTTTTTATATCTGCTATCTGCTCTGAGTGAGTTTTGTTCTGGTGTGAACACTGCTGTGAGGGTCTAAGAAATTAAAGTTAGGCACTAAAAGTTCTAAATGCAACATGGAGTTTGTAGACACGTGGAAGGGAGTGTGAGTGTGTGGTGTCCTGAGTGACAGGTGAGCCAGAACAACAGCCAGGTGAGGGAAGGGGAGAACAGGTTTCACGCCTGCCATCTAGTGATAAACCGAATTAACTTAACTAAAGTAAAGAAACAGCATAGTTCCAGCACAACTTTGTGGCAAACTCTGTTGTATGTTATAGTAAAGTTAAATATACTTAGCTGAGACTCACGTTCGGAGAAGCAGGTGAAGAGCATCCTGAAGCGACTGAGCCGACTGCCCTCGTCGGCCCACATGCGCACCACACCCACCCCGGTCTCCAGCATCACGTCATTAGCCACTGTGCTACAAAACTTGGCCTGCAATAGACCCCACACCGTGGTTCTTAGCTGGTGTGGGGGCTCACTGCTGCCAGGTTGTGTAGTACAATCGCTACAGAGCTTTGCAGTTCAAGCAACTTAAGACAAGAAGAGGGGAAGATGTGAGTCTTTGTAATCATGTTTTACCTTCAGGTCCTCGATCGCATTGCTGCCGTCGTAAATGGCCACAAAATTCTTCTTACACTCGTTGGAGTTTTCCATCTGATACTCCAGAAAGTGTAGGTAAATCTACGTAAACGTAAACAGATTTGAAATGATGGTATTCTAGTTGTACACACAAAGAATGAATAGCAGGTCTGTCTAATTTTTCCTACCATGGAAAAAAATACAGTGAAAAAAAACGCGAGAGAGTTTTGCTGCCACACCACTGACAAAAACTAGCATGCAAACAGAGCACCAGTCTTTCTTGGCTCATGGCTCATAAAAACTCTTCATGGGATTGTTAAGTGATGACATCAGACACAGAACATTTCTTTCTTCCAGGTTCAGCTGACAACTTCAGAGCCTTATTTTACCCCTTTTACAATATATCTGTACTGGAGCAAAAACACACTTAAAGCCTAAAAGCTAAAATTCTGCAAAATGTTTTAATATACAAATGCCTTGAGGAGCACCAGAGTGATCTTTAAAACTTTCTTAAAAAAAGGAAAAAAAAAAAAAAAGTCTATGAGAAAAATGAATGGGAAATTTGCCAAGTGGTGAGTGGTCACAGTTAAGCTCCATTGGGGATCTGAGGAGAACTTGATTTCCCAGTGAAAAGTTATCAAAATTTTAGAAGAATAATTGGAAGAATTTAGTAAGTTGTAGTAATTTTGCATATTTTATTATATTATATCTTTGCAAATCCATATTACATGGTTGACCTGTGTATGATCGGTTATGCTCGTCTCCTCACATGTCACTAAGGCTGATGACATGAGGTCAAATCCAGCGCATGGATTAGGTCAGGGATATAGTAAATATGACCAGCAGATGTGACCGGAATGACCATTAATAATCTTAAGCCTCTGGTGTATGTATACGCTGTGCTTAAGTCTGTGCTCTGTGTCCTGGTCTTGCCCTTAATTAGAAATATCGAATTGTGATGTAATTTCAGTGATGATTTACTATTTTGGTAAAGGTAACAAATCAAATACATCCCACCCACACCTCCTATTGGTCAGTCTCAGCAATACTTTGAGTGAGTGACAGTTAAAGTGAGACTAAACACCTAAACTCCGCCCACAGCCATATTTCAAACAAAGTTGCTAAACTGGGCAGTACCTGGAGGACTAAAGAAAAGAGGGAGGAGGGAGAGGTGGGGCGGGGTCTAAACACTGCCCCGGCTGAGAGTGTTTTTTTATTATCATAGTGGTATCGGAATCGGTATAGAGTATCAAGTCTGTTCACTGGTATCAAAATCGAATAGAAAAAATCGATAGAACTGAACTGTGATCTGGCTCAAAGAAAATCATGATATACATTTTTTTGGCATATCACCCATCACTACTTGTAAATATTATGGCAAAAATATGAGGTGGGGAGAAGGGAGTCGTACGCGGTGGTTCTTGGGTGCGCGGATGGTCCAGATGCAGTCCACAGCCTGGTCGGCCTTGACCTTGTTGTCCTCCTCCACCTGACTGGAGCGGATCAAGCCGTCGGGCCCGGACAGCTCAAACTGACAATCTGAGCCGGAAACAAGGAACGCATTCATATTCAGGGGGTGTAGATGCATTACCATAATCATCATCGTTATGATAATAACGGAGGCACTTAGAAAAATATTGGCTATAGTTTGAAAGTTCATTTAAAGTCAAAGAGCAAATTAACATAATAAGATTGCCATAGTAAAAGCTACATGCAGTTTTGTACTGTTCTTGTTACACATTGGTGTTTTATCTAAAATCACATATGTCTCATTTTCAAATCTGTTTAGATGCATTTGAAAATGTTCACACCTAAGCTTTAACATTGAAATAAATATTTTAACAAAGCCTATCAATTTGTGTAAAGGAGCACTACGTAACTTTTCTGGTGAAAGGGACACCACCTACTCATCTAAATGGAGTTGTTGTTGTTGCCTTGTCTGGAATGTTCCACAGCATGGCATTAAATTAATCTATCTTACATTTATTCAATTACATGTTATATTGGCTTGAAAAATATCTTGAAAACAGTTCTTACGCTGACCAAGCTTGCCCCTCCAGAGATCTGACCTGTAACTGATAGCATCATCTGCTTCTCTCCATAGAGAGAGACAAGTTTAATGCCATACTGCGTAAGATACCAGGCATCTCCACGAGGACAAGCAAAACAAACAAACCCTCCACTAGAAAAGTTTCACAGTGCACCTTTAAACATTGAAATTTATTATGATTAAAAACATGAGCAAGAAAAGAGTACAATGTTATAAATTTTAAAAGTACAAAATACTAAACTGTGAGCAAAATAACCAGATTCTCAAAATATCTTCATCATTCATATATTATTAAATTACATTCAACTTTTCTGCAATTTTCTTACAGATGAGCCAGAAAACCAGACACATACCAGAGAATTGTAACTATTAAACACATATTCTAAAATAATGAATAAAATGAATAAGACACGTGTTACCTGGGATGGGGTTTAAAAGACCTCCTACATGTAAGTAGAACTCAGGATCTGGGCGGACAGACAAAAGAGACAAACATGAGTCACTCAAGATTGAAGCAACTTCTCTATTTGAAATAAAATGACATATAGTCCCGTTAGTGACATTTGAAAAAGTCATCACTGGTATCACTGATGACGCATTTATATTGAACTGAAATGTCCTGGCATTTTATTTAATATATTTGCGAGAATGAGTGTTCCTTCCAACAGAGCAGTTACGCAGCAGCGGAACAAGGCACCAATCAAAAGCTGAAATAATTGGTTGACCTTTTTCTGGTAGTAGCTATGGTTTAAACTTTTACAATAGAACATAATAGGATTTTAAAATGCTGTTCTCTGTCTGGTGGGACCTTTATGATGCTCGGAGCTTACCTTCACTTCATCTTAGAACATTTTCCATTTGCTTTTCCGATCTGTCAGTCACTTTATCTCTCCATCTCTTTGTTCCTAAAAAAGTATATTTATCTGCTTTCAATACATTCCATCCATCCATTATTTTCAGCTTCTCTGGGGCTGGGTCACAGGTGCAGCAGTTTGAGCAGGGATGCCCAGACTTCCCTCACCCCAGACACTTCCTTCAGCTCCTCCAAGGGGCCCCAAGGTGTTTCCAGGCCAGACGAGAAACATGGTTGCTCCAGAGTTGTTAGAGAAATTCCATTTCTAGGCTGTACTGAGGGCTCTCACTGCCAGCTCAGTCCCCGTTATCTTGGCCTGCGTAATCATAAGTATAATACTCCCCACAATGGAAGTATAGCCAAACTGGACTGCACTAGACTGGAATGGACAACACTATCACAATATCTTGAGGGTTCATGTCTCTGGGTACTGGGTCCTGTACTGGTGGTAAATAAACTTTTCCTGTGTTGGAACATTAGTGTCTCGCTTCTTCTCTTCAACTCTTGGACTACTATAGTTTATTCTACAACAAGCATGTCCTGGTGTTCTCTGGGTCTCCTCCCGGTGGGACATGCCTGAAACACATCTGCAATGCATGATCTATCTCTAAGAGAGAGCACAGCCACCCTGCAGAGGAAACTCATTTCGACCGCTTGTATCCACCATATTGACCTTTCAGCCATTATCCAAAACAGTCTTATTCTATAATCAAAACTTTTGTCTCTCTGATAGTTAAATGAAACAGTTTTCAATCTTTGCTGCAGTTCAATCCATATAACACATTTATAATTAGGTTATCACAGAGGATTTGTTTAATGACAGTTTTGGTCTCTTAAAGCAGAATCTGTCCTGTATATAAGCATCTATAACTGTGGTTCTATAGTATCTCAATGATTTGGAAAAAAATGGCTCTATCTGCAATTTATTCTGGTAACGTTCATTTTGTCTTTCTGTTAGGCAGACAATTTATGAAATGTAATTGCCTTGTTGACATGTTTGGGCTGCTAGCTGCCAGGCCTTTTCAGAGATGTCACCAGTCTTTGTCACATTTGAGTTGGCTTATTATTACTTTTGTTGTTTAGAGATAAATTATACATTATTCAAACTAAATTATTGCTTCCAATGTACTCATTCCAAACCAAATATGACTCTTGTCTTTCTAATCTTTTATAATATTTGTAATAGTTTTACAATTAGCAGCTTGTCATTAGAAGTAAACGACTGTATTCTATTGTTTTTGAAGCCGCAAAGTTATAGTCATAACACTTTAAAATGATTCATAAAAAGTACTTTCAAATCTTAAAAATTTTCTCAAATGAACATTTTGGAACTTTAACTTAATAATTTGACTCAGCTACATTTACTTGTACTGGAGTAATACTTGATCAGTAATATCTGTACTTTTACTCAAGTCATGAACTGCAGTACTTTGACTGCCTTTGATTGTAAGTTACATACTAGTTTAAAGGGTCTGGACCCAATTTTAATTTAAACTTGCTGTGACGTAGGGTAGCTGTTAGCGGTTTGGAGCTCAGTGACCAAGGTTAAAAACACAGACAAAGGCAGGAAGGCGTGGTCCACATTTTTTCATTTTTTTTGTTTCAATAATTACAAAGTGCAGGTGCCAAAAAGTGCAACGTGCAGTATAGAGGTCAGGCAGCAGTTTCTTAAACGGGCCTGTTTGTTACACTTGCCAAGATAAATGCTTTTTACATCATGCATTGTTTGATAAAAGCTGCTAAAGAAGAAAAAAAATGAGACAGAAAATTATAACCCATTCATTTTACATATCATTTTCTCTGGTAATAGCTAATACAGAACCTACTGACAGAGTCACCCCTTTTCCTGCAATCAGGCAAGAATCATGGGAAACCAACTGCCTGACATTATCCCAGACAGTTGTTTTTGTGTCATGGTGCAATATCCCAAGTGTTCAACTAAAACATGTTGCTGACTGAAACAATGTATTAACATACATGTTTCGCTCTTGTTATTGACGCTCTCCCTTCAGAGTTCTATCACAACACAATCCTCATGTATTCCGCTAATAAAACCACTACACATCGCAACAGGTTTGTCAAGTTGTTGTGTACAGTTTTGTTTCCTGCTTTTGTATATTTATGGAGAATTGTTGTGTGGGAGCATGGATGACATAGGCTTGTGGGACGAGCATTGGACGGAATCTTTCAGCTAACCATAAGGAGGGTTCGATTAGGGTCCAGGAGCGGTCGCTAAATTACTGAAACATGCATGAATGACACCTAAACCCTCTTCAGGCATGTTTTTGATGAAGGAACAACATTATAACAAGGTAGAAAGCTAAAAAAAAAAAGATTTTTCATAATACCCCCTTTAAAGTATTCAAATAATCAGCTTTCCCTCACCGTCTGTGAAGGTGTACTGCACGTGGAAGCCGATGCCCTCCAGTTCCTCGTCGCTGTAGAATCGGATCCACATGAAGCGTCCACTGGAGAGCACCAGGCCGGGGTTGGCTGACCCACAGAAGCGGCTGATCAGGGGGGAGAAGCTGAAGGGGCCGTCTCGTACCTCCAGGTGGTCAAAACGACACTCGAAGGAACCCTCGATGTAGAAGGTTTTGTTAAAATGCAGCTCTATCCTCTGTCTGGGCTGGGCTGTGGACAACAGGACATTTAGTGCACATATATTTGTAGCATTAATAGCTCTGATATATAATTAATGATTCTGTTACAGCATGCAGCTGTGGCTTGAATGGGCTTAAAATAACAAATAAATACAAATAAATGATCCATTTGATGGTTCTACCTTGTCTTAAATTTATTTATTTTCTAGAGAATTGTATGAATTTCTTTAAAATGTCCTGGAAGACTTTCAGCTAAGAATGATTAAAGGTGCATTAAAAGGTACTTCTCTCTATGAGATGTTATTGCTATGACTGGAATGTTCCACTGCATGACATAAACATTTTCTATCTCACATGTTACTGAATTGCTGCAAAACATGTATTGCTACTGAGAGTGTGGTCACCTCTCCACAGATCTGACCTGTAACTGGTAGTGCCACCTGCTGCTCTTCATGGAGATAGATAAGTTTAATATTGTGGAACATTCTTGGCAAATAACAAAAATATCTACACTGAGAGAAGTAGGTGGCGTACCTTCTAAAAAAGTTACACAGTGCAACTTTAACCTATAGAGTCAGGTTAAAAACTATGTAACTTTTCTTGTGGAGGGTCCAACCATCTGCTTGTCTTCATGGAGATGTTATTGCCAGGAATGTTCCACAGTATGGCATTAAACTGTCTTGCATTTATTCAATTACAGGTGACCACTTGTGACCAAATATTTAATTTAACCTTAAAGGTCCTATTTACACAAAATTGACTCTTGAGAGTTTTAAGCCATGTTATAGTGCTGTTACCTCATCAAAAACATACCCAGAGTTGTGTTTTGTTTCAGTCGCACATGTTTGAGTAACCCTTGATTATCAGGCTGTCTACATCTCCAAAGCTCAAAATGCTCTGTTCCACCTTGTGATGTCATGTAGTGGTAGTTTTCAAGTTAACAGCTACCTTTTATCTTTTGTTCAGTAGAGATTGGCAATTCCAGAGCTGAAGTCATCCAAATAATTGCAGTGAAGGTGTGTGGAGTTTAAAAACACAGTGGAGCACTTCCTGTATTATCACATGACATCACAAAGTGAAACAGTGTTTTCTTTTTGAGAGAAGAACACAGCCTAAATATGCAGGATTTCTGTGTTAAACATGTGTGAATGAAACAAAACACAACTCCAGGTAAGTTTGTGGTGAGGGAACAACATTATAAATGTGTGAATAAACAAAACACAACTCCAGGTAAGTTTGTGGTGAGGGAACAACATTATAAAATAGATCACAAAATAGCGTAATATGGGCCCTTTAATAAATATATAAAACATTTAAGAAGTTTTGCATCTTTTCCACAATTTTTATTATAGATTTCAAATTACAGAGAAACTGGCTTTACTGGCAAAGCAGCATGGGTAAAATATATAAAATCAAATAAGGCAAGCAACTAACTGAAATGCATGTCTCACCAGCCCGTGTCTATGCGAGTGCTTACCTTCCAGTACATAGAGACACTCCTTGTTCGGGGGGTATTTATTGGGGTAATTCGGCGAGCTGAAACTACCCCCGTCTATGTTCCGCTCCCAGCTGCCACAGTGGCGGCTGCGAGGGGGCGGCTTGGAGGGCGTGGCCGCTGCTTTGGTCACCGGCGGGGCATCTGAACGAAATGATGCGGAACACCACTGATCAAAAGTTACTACGCCGAGCTCAAATATGACATCAGACTATACAGGGATTACCATTTATGATCATACCTTTGGCTTTCTGCGCCACGGCAAATCCCTTCTCGATGCAGATGAAGAGGATCCAGACTATAACGGAAATAAGAGGCTACAATCAAGAAGATGCCGGAAAGCTTAGCAGGACTTATGTTACGATTGAAGAGATGAGTCAATGTATTAGTTGTCAAATGTATCGATACCCAGATATTAATCGATACTAAAGCTAGTATCGAAACTAGATACTCATTTCAACAAATAGCGATAATGAAAAAACATAATATAAGACAAAATCTGACCTTTCTACAAGAGTTTCAGAATGGCCTTGATCTATGTCTGAACTAGTATATGAGCATATGGTATCATTAAAGGTACAGTGTGTAACTTTCGGGAGGTGGTTCGTCACCTGCATGATTCCATAGAACTAGAATGTTAAAGCCATACTTCAGAACATTCTCATGGAGTTTTTTGTCATACTGTGGAAGATTATAGCCAAGCAGGAGAAGGCTCTACTTCAGGCCATGTAAGTCAGGTTTGTGGAAATGCAAGTCCGCTCACAGTGAAATAAAAACACCCAAAATGAAAAAAACAAACAGACATACTTTCATGTTAGTTCATATTTGGCTAAAATGTTACATACTGTGGCTTTAAGAAACTACTAATTATTTTGTGTTAGAAATTACATTCTGCAAATACATATTATTGTAGTTCTAAAATCATACCAAAATCTAGTTTGAAATTTCAGTCTCATGACAACACTAGAATGTATATGAAAGTATAGATAAAACTACACAGGAGGAGGAGGAGGGTTGAGTGAAAATGAGGACACACCACAGCTGCTACCATCTGTCTCTCCTCCTCTCTGTGTTTCTTTTACAGTCCCTGAGACAGACACATTTAGGCATGTCTGTCTACTACTGTCTGCTCCATGTTTGGGTGCAGGGATCCATAACATCACGAAGTTTGGAGCCAGAGTTCTGTTATATAATGTATAAGCCCAGCAGAGCATCTTGCCCTGGGCATTCACTTGAGTTTCTCTGATGTGGCATGTTGGTATGAGCTGGTACTGGTCAGCCAAGTCCATCTCTCTTCTTACTCTGTAGGAGGGGCTGGAGAAGAGCTCTAGGACTACAGTCTCGGAATAAATCTTATCCTTAATTGACTGATTTTATTTCGAGTTTAAGACAAAAATATGACTTTCACCTTTAGTTTACAATATTTACAGATTTGCTGTGGGAGGAGTAAAAGTATACCTTATTATACTGTATATCCTTCAATATGATACTACAGTAACTACAACTACTACCTGGAACATATATTGGCTGCAGTATTGTGAGTGGAAGCAATAATAGTACACTCAGACTGGCAGACAGACAGTAACATTACTGCTAAAAAATTGTGTACTGGAAGTCAATGCATACAATGCAAGACAAAAACAACTGAACAATGAAAAGTCTTCCAAAACATTTGTCGAAAAACTAAAACAAATAGAATGGTCACGTTTGTAATTATTGTTTAGAAAGAAGCAGAACAAACGCTGTGCCTTTTCAGCAGGTTATACTCATCCAAATCCCTAAATAATAAGAATGCAATATCCACGCAAAGTCACTTTACAATTTCATGCATCATGCGTTCACTCTTCATTTTGAATAAGAATAGTCATTTTGCTGTTGTCACTGAAAAATATTCCCAAATTAGGAACTCTGGCGGTACAGTGCAACATAAAACAATAAATGATAAAATAAAGGTTTGCATAAACATAAGGTGTTAAATTCTCAGTGGAGGTAGTCACAGCTGTCCTGGGGTAGACTGACAGAAGCGAGGCTGCCAATCTGTACCTTCAACCTCTCCATCCACCACACACCATCCTGCAGGTCAAGTGTCCTGACCAAGGAAACAACAGCAGTCTGCCCTGGTCAGAGCTGACCTCTGGGTTGGTGGTTGAATGCAGGTGCTGTTCCAGGTCACAGCACAAGACAACAAAGCCACAAACAACTGTATACACAGAGTGCAACAGGAATAAAGCTCTGGAGCTGGGCATCATCATGGTATAAAATACAATAACTTCTATTAATCTACAGTAAGGTATGGACCAGAAGTTAAAGCAACAGAAATGAAAATTTTAAAAGCAACTGACAATATTTCAAGATTTACAAAAGAAAGTAAAAGAGCAGCTGAAGATCTATAGCATTTTTCTCTTGCACTCGCGTAAACAAAGCCTTTTCCAGCTATTGGCAT
>KN475879.1:27861-71428 GCA_000787095.1 Periophthalmodon schlosseri
CATTCCTGTGCGAGTCTGGAGCTGACAGACAGACGCACAGCCCAAATCCTCCGGCGTCCAGGCACGGAGTCATCCAAAGAGACAGTCACTGCACATCAAAACACTGGATTTTCTGCTCCGCGTACGTCTGTCTGCTCTGCACGCGCTGAGCCCACCGAACCGGAGCTGTCCCTTCAGCACCACTTCTGGATCGTCACTTGAATATTGTATAGTATTAATCTATTGTATTTGCCACAAAATATTCCATATTTTATCTGTTAACTGTATCTAACATCATGATAAATTCCAACAAGCTGGTAAATGCAAAAAAAAACGTGTTACCTAAGTGGAGATTTCTTCCACTCAGACGTTTGTGTAGTGCCCTAACAGAAATAGCATTTTTATTTTAAGTTAAAGCATATTTTGTTGCATTGTTTATATTAATATTTGTTTTTAATTAAAGAAGTCACTCGCAATCAGTTCACTCGTAATGAAATCGAATTATAACAGGGCACTCACCTACGTACATCCTTTCGTAGACGTGGGAGCTGCTTGAACAAAGACAACAAAGTGTTTCTCACATCTCACAATTACGATTAAAAAAAGGCTCCGAATTTTTCTCCAAATCAACTTTCGCCGTTCACTCCATTGACTTGAGTCAGAACGCGTCTTGCCCAGATGTTACGCACGGTGCCACGCATGGTTACGCTGGATAAAAAAAACAAAACACGGCAGTCAGACCTTCTGCTGTAGCCAGACGAGCGCGACTGTGGCTGAGTGGAATCCCACCCCACGCTGCTGGCTGCTCCAACTTTAAGACTGGAATCGGTTTGGCGCGGATAGAAATAAACACTCATTGCGCATGTGCGTCACCACCCCTGAATGATAAGTAATTGAGCTCTCCTTCACGGGATGACATTAATAATGAATTATATGAGTCATCTATTTGAATTAAAATTATAATTAGCCGAATTGGGGATTAATTTCGCCCATTTACGCGTTTGTGTGGCCATACCTCCTTGTCAGTGCTCCATCTCGTCAGATCTCGGAAGCTGAGCAAGGCCGGGTCTGGGTAGAACTTGGATGGGGAGACAGCTGGAAATACCAGATGCCACAGTGGGGCGCAGTGGCTCTAGGAGAGGGTAAACTGTTGTTGTGTCCTTAGGCAAAACACTTTACAGATTACTTATCATTAGCGGAATAGTCACACAGAACCAGCACATTATAGAAGAGATGATATATTTGTGCACAGAAACTAGCCTCATTTTGATCTAGCCTATATAAGGATAGATATGGTGAGGTCATATCTAAAGGGCAGAGTAATAGCAAAAGACCATATGGCATGTTTAATGTAGTCATCTGCCGGTACTTAATTCACTTCAAAGATGTCCGTCGTCATAGTAACCGCATCTTGGCAGCCTCTTCTGAAGGATCACCTAGGAAAGCAGGTGGGTTTAACAGAAGTGAGGACTGTCCTAAAACAAAACGAAAAGTACTGTTCTTAACTGCTGACATATTTTTATTTTTAATGCTGCTACTTTCCATTCCAACAACTACAAGAGGACTTCATAACATTCAATTGTTTTAAGGTTTAATTAAGAAAAAGTCTGTTGTCAATATATGTTGTGGTTCTGTATTATTACATATATATTTTCAACCTCTGTATCAACCCAAAACCTGCACAATAGGCACAATCCTCCAGTTAGGGTAGTCCTGAGCTCAAGATCTGGTGCTGCACTGTGGCACCCACTTCTCCTGACAAGTAGCCCCAGCAGCATTGAAGAATGGGTCAAATAAAATACCTTAGTTGGAACTAAACACTAAATCAACTTCTTTACTACTAAAATGTGTAGCTCTTTTTATAATCCTCCAGGTACTGCCCACTTTATTACCTCTATTTGCAATGTGGTTGTGGGCAGAGTTTAGGTGTTTAGTCCCACTTTATCCTTACCTTAATTTTTTATTCCATTTATTCCATTTAGATATCATGACTCTACCTTAAACAGGTTGAGCCATACAAGAATGCACGGCTCCTGTTTGTTCCACAATATGACACCAAACATAGGCAATCTATCTTGTTTTTATTCAATTACAGGTGCTCTCCTAAAGAAACCTTGCAAAACATGCATTCTTACTGTGAGCGGGGTCCCCTCTCCACAGATCTGACTTGTAACTTGGCCTGGTGGCATAACCTGCTTGACTCCATAGAGTTCATTTAATGCTATACTGTGGAACATTCCGGGCAAAGTAATAAGATCACCTTGGAGACAAGCAGGTGGCAGTGTACCTTTAAATTGCTATTTCATGTGCGTTCTTGTGTCTATTTGAGCTTGAATATTCTCTCCTTTTATGGTGAAAATAACCACGCAGTCAAAAGCGGCTGTAGCTGTCTGTGTACTTGTTCGGTGAGAGCTCAGACAGTCACACAGGAGAGAGAGAGGCAGAAGAGGCTAATGGACCCTAAATTGATCACTCCTAAGAGCGACTTTGCAATTAGCATTTTGATTGCAGTCTTAAGCAGCCATGGCATTGTTCTTATTAGAGCGCACTTAAGGATGAAATGAACAACTCTCATTTTGAAATGCTGCACATTTAGCCAGAGGACAGGAAGACATTTGACTGTAGCAGTATTACAGCTCAAACAGTGAGCAAATCTGGCGGTTTAATGGCATGTACAATCACTATTATTTACATCCAGTACAATCTATGGTACAGTATAGTATATACAGTATACAGAGATAGGCAGAGTTAACAATGTACTCAAGTTAATGTACGGTAGGTGGGTAGTACTCAGTTACACTGAAAAGTACAATTTCTTCTAAAATGTACTCAAGTATGTATGTACTTTTCCAGCATACTTTTACTCCTACTTGAGTAATATTTTTATTGAAGTAACAATACTCTTACTTGAGTAAAAGTTTTGGTTACTCTTCCCACTGTGAGTAAGTCTACAAGTGACAAAAACTTCATGTTGACAATATGAAATGATTTGAACATTTGTTTCTCTTGCGCGCTCCTTTAGATATGATTTAGTTGGTCTCATTCACTCTCCTTTAAAAATACCAGATTACTTGATGTTTTATCTTTCCAATTACATTAACTTCAAATTATAAGTCAGATGTTATGTCCTGACAGTCACTCTTTAAGATACTCTTACTTGAGTAATTTCTTGGACCATTACTTTGTACTTCTACTTGGGTAATATTATTTTGAAGGAACGTTACTCTTACTTGAGTACAGTTTTTGTCAACTGTACCCACCTCTGCTCAAGTAGAAGTACAAAATAATAGTCCAAGAAATTACTCAAGTAAGAGTACCTGATATAACATCTGATTGATAGATTGAGGGGCAAAACATAAAAATGCACAAAATCTGCTATTTTCAAAGGATAGACACAAAACTTAGAAGGACTTTTTGAAAGGCACAGACAGTGGCACTATAGATATTCTGAATTTTGACATTTGTCTTATCGGTTCAATCCCTGACATTCTTCTCAAAGCTGCCCCAGTCTCTGTGTTCCTGTTCCAAGTTTGTCCTCAGTGCATTAGATGTGTCTTTTAATCAGACTAGTGAGTTTAGATGGAATTAGAAGAGCAGTGAAGCGGTGAAGAGGTGGCTATGTTCACTAAATCATCATAAAAAAACAACTGTACTACGATTTGTGATATTTGAACTTCAATCTGTTGGCTCCATACATTAACCTTGCTCAAAAAGTATTACCTGGCCACTTAGAACCACACGCTTTGACAAAACTTTACAAAAACAAGTGGGTCTGGAACCGTATCATGATATGAGGGGGGGAGGGGGGGGATAATGTAGAGGATTAAGAAACAGCAGAATCAGCTATCGAAGCACCACACTCTTATTTATCTAAGGAAACAGAAAAATGTTCTGAATCATTGGAGAATTTCGAGAGGAGATGTCTTCTGTATTTGGGAGACCGTCCCTCTGTGATCCAGTTTCAGACCCTTCTGGACTCAAACAGAATGTAGAAGGGACTGGGGCTGGTCAGGCTATATAGTTATGTCTTGAAAATTAGCGATTACAGATTACACAAACATGCATGAATCACTCCAAATACACTTTGGATGAGTAAATGGTGAATGGTGAACAATTCTAACATGGTAAAAAGCTTTGAAAAGTCGATTTTGCGTAATGGGTCCACTTTAATGTTATGCTGTGGGTTCCTAAAAGTAATACACTTAATAGTATACTCAGACTTGAGGTCTGCTGATAAACTCACCCACAAAGGCATTTTTGTTAATTAAATCTTTGTTCAGTTCGGAGAGATGCTCTTCCTTCTCCTCGCTGCCCTGTGCCATATGGCCAATCACAGCAAGTGTTCCTGGGACAGATGGCCAATGGTAATGACCCTTACTCAAATCAGGGTTAAGCCAGGGAAGACAACTATAAGATTAGTCAGCTTCTCATCAATTAGGGTGAAAGGGCTGGGACAGTGAAATCAAGACGAAGAAAGTGAGAGACCCTATTAGATAAGATTAGATGAGATATCCAGTTTGATATTTTAAGCACTGGATTTGACTAGACATTGGCCCCGGTCAAATCTATACTCAATATGATTATGAAATGGAGCCAGAGCCATTGTGGTGGGATCCAGCAGAGAGGCAGAGCCCAGTGACCAAAGAGCAGACGTTTTTGGCAAGTTTGACCCATAAACTCACAAGAAAAGCTGCCCCAGGCTTTGGTCCATTAGCAGAGAAATCTTCTTAGCCTGCCTGATCTGTGGAGATGGCAGCCAGCCGCGACAAACAGGAGGAGTCTGGTCCCACTTTCTGGAAGATTAGGCAAATATGTAATCATGTTCAAATCCACTGATGAGGTAATAAAGATGAAGTAACATTAAAGGAGCAATATGTAACTTTTTCTGTTGCACCTACCAAGATGTTCCCCTGGATATGTTATTGCTTTGCCTGGAATGTTCTACAGTTTGGCACTAAGCATATCTATCCATGGAGACATTTAAAGGTATTTGCAGTAAAAACACCTTCTTAATGCCATGCTGTGGAACGTAAACCATGAGAGGATTTGATAACATTATGTGGTTTAAATGAAGCATAAGTGCAGTCTGATTATAACTAATTCACCAAATACTAAGCAGTTATGAATATTATATTTTCATTATATCAGAGTTGGGGGGTAACTAATTAGATGTTGAAAATTTTTTATTCAAATTTTTTATTAGTTACTTTTTTTAATCGAATATGTGGTGGTACATGATCAAACAATTTACGCCTCAAACTGGACTATTAGTAAGAAAAAAAGAAACTAACGCTCTTGTGTGCGTCCTTCTCTAATTAGCGATCAATAAATACTTAACAAATGGTGTAGAAACATTGAGGCGTTTTCAACATATATTCTGTTTTTACACTAATATAATGCAACTTAAAGCTACCATTTGTAATTAGAGTGGATGGTCCGCCCTGTTGGATTTTCACGTATCACCACTAGACGCAATCGACGTGACTGCAGTCTGATACAGGTTACAGTCAGGTACAGGTTTCACATCTGCCATCTACTGGTAAAAAAAACATCTAATAAACGTATAGATGGTAGCTTTAAAGAGAAAGTGTTGTAAGTATACAGATTACACTCTGATTGGTCCATGTATTGGAATATGCTACAAAATAAATTTGAGGTATTTGGTGTATAGTGGTGAAAGTAAAACACATTTTTTCCTCCTAACCTCCTTTTTAGGGTTCAGTATTACTATTGTACTTTTACACTTCACAGCAATTTATACAGCTAGACATAATTGCTTTGTATTGCAATCATACAGTATAATTAACAATAGTGTTTTCTAATCATTTGTGAAAATGTCCTCAGAACCCTGTCTCCCTTCCATTGCACATGCTGTTGTTTGGAGTGTACATCTGCTCTTACCACGCTCTAGCCTTGTGTCAGCCATTCCCTCCCCTTCCTCCTTTTTTAATTTAGTCAAATATACAAAGCTGGTCTTGCAATCAACGGCTAAGCACATGGCAGGGGCTTTAGAGCATAATTACAGGGCACAGCAGGCCGCAGTGACAGAAAGTGACAGAAAGTGAGAGGCGCGCTTGTTTTTAGCATCAGTGCGGCCAGTGAGGGGTTGGACAGAGGTCATACATACAACCAAACATGGGATTAGAAATGTGCACAAGTCATTTACATATGCACACTCCATCAGCAAGTCACAGCCTGTGTAAGCAAAAGAAACATGAGAATTATTCTGAATGCATTGTGTACAAAAGAAAAGAAAAAAGCATGACCACTTCGAATCAACATAAATTAATAGCAAGTCACCATTACTTAAAGGGCCCCTATTTTCTGATCTATGTTATAATGTTGTTTCCTCATCAAAAACATACCTGGAGTTTTGTTTTGTTTCATGTTTAACAAACAATGTTTTTCTCTCAAACAGAAAACACTGTTCCACCTTGTGATGTCATGAGGTCATACAGGAAGTGTTCCACTGTGTTTTTAAACACCTTCATTAGAATCATTTGGATAATTTCAGCCCTTGAAATGCCAATCTCTACTGAACTAAAGATAAAATGTAGCTGTTAATTTGAAAACTACAGCTTCATGACATCACAAGGTGGGATGGAGCATTTTGAGCTTTGGAAATGTAGCTATTTTAATAATGCAGGATGGTGGGATGGGCATTTTGAGCTTTGGAAATGTAGCTATTTTAATAATGCAGGATTACTCAAACAGGTGTGAATGAAACAAAACAGAACTCCAGGTATGTTTTTGATGACATTATATAATGGCTTCAAGTTCACAAGAGTAAATTTTGCGTAATATACCTTTAAGAATTTCTATGACCTTAAATTATAACATTATGTCGTATTAAAGTTAAGATTTTTATCATTGCGCTGCGTTCATTGCTCTACCAGGCCTACAGATCTCTAGGCTACATGTGTACCTAGGCCTGTCATGATAATTACTATATCCACTCATTGTTCAATGCATAATAGATGGAACAATCATTTTTGGGGGCCAATGTTTGTCATGGGTACTTTTTCTTTGTACTAGTGGAGAACTTTTTGTTATTTTTCTGTACTCCAATAAGATTTGAGCTGTAGACTCATTAAGTGCTTCATGTATTTATTGCAGCTCATGTTCATGTTCATTAACAATAGTGTGCATTTAGAATAGTTTGAGGGATAATCCTGCTTTAAGGTTAACGTGCCAGTGGCATAAATTACTTTCAATATTACTGTTTATTGTCTAGAATTTCTTCAATAATTTATAGTACTTCAAAATTTGTTATTGTGACAGACCTATGCGGCCTTATTTGACAAAAGCTTTGCTGTTATGGTTTAGTTTTTATACCATTCAGTTTGCTTTTTGTTATTAAGAACTTTTTTATTCTTATGTTGTATTCAAAGTTAAAACTAAAGGTAATTAGGACCTGAGTTTTTATTTTATTGTTGTAGGCTCATATTGTGGCCAATTTGCATTTAGAAACGAACAATACAACATTATAACACAGGCTACGTATAGTTTATGTACCTATTGAATCTGTCCAGTTTTTTGTTTGAAAAATTTATCTTTGACTATTGAGCCAATAGGTTATAGGTTATATCAGCTATTTCATGTGGAGTTTCTGAATAAACTCAAGAGAATGTTGAATATGCAGCATTACAGTATTTGCCCACTTAGCGGCGCTATAGGCACATAACAGATACATGTTCACTGCACGAGATGATGCTAGCTAGCTTTGTAGTTTTGTAGTCTTTCTCTTGGATTAAACGCGTTTTGTCCTTGTGGAAACAGCTGAAATAAACTCAACATGTCTGAAAAGCACAGGGCGCTACCGCCGTGGATGTCAAAGAAAGACAAGGACACAGACAAAGTGAAAGAACCGCTAAAGACTAAGAGGAAGCCAAAAGTAGCACGGTTAGCATCGCTTTAACATGGCTACCCACACTGTTTCTGTCAGATTTGTCCATGGCACTGACTTCTCTGTGTGTGCATGTTACAGGTCTGTTTTCTACTGTATGAACGAGAAGGAGCTGGTAGAAGCTTCAGTGTCGTACCTCCTCAACAGACGCGCACGGGAAGGTTTGCAGAGCCAACACCAGGTGGCGCACTTTCGCTTTCAAAACTAAAACGCACGGGTTTCAGATGACGTAACTTATACAAAAATCTATTTGCAGCTTTTGATGGACTACAGACAGGTTACATAGCAGATATTGTGTTGAATCATCAACACATCATAGCACTCTTGCACGTTGTCTTCTTAATATTTAGTTCAGTTATCAGATTCATTGATAATTGAATTTTTAAATTATAAAGTCACATAGCCTACCAGTGTTTCTCAACTATGGTATGCAGGGCCCTCTGCAGTTAAAGTAATTGTTTTAATTTACCAACAAATCTATTCATCTTTTTGTCCTCCTTAGGGTTATAATTATGTAGAACTACCTTATCTGTGGTTTAGTCTAATTTTAGACCATGTTTAGCTCTAATTATGTTCATTTAATATTAGATCTATACTATATATATATATACTAATATTATCTTAGTAGTACTTGATGCAGAAAGTTTGCGTACCACTTAACAGAAACAAGAGCACTGGCACCCATGTCATGTTCTGAACCTGTAAACAACCTCCAAAAATGATTTATGTAAATTATTTGAAACCCTAATATGTTAAAACAGTAATATTAATACCAGCATTCAATAGAAAACTTAAGGAGTTGAGTGTATAGTTATAATGATTTATAGTCCATATTTATCTTTACAACAACAGAAAACTATACCGATCACAAATGCAACAGTAAACCTACTTTTTATATTAGTTCAATGTATTGTATGTACAATAGAGTTGTGGGGTGCACCATCTAAAATGTAGTTTATTCCAAATTAGGGTTGTCAAAAGTATCGAAAATCAGATACTAATTCTTGTGCATATCGCTTCACAGACTGACCCCAAAACTCCACCCCAGACTGAGCAGGAGAGAGGGGATCCTGGCTCTAAATGTTACCCAGCAGCAGAGGCTTCAGTGGAGTCCTCAAACAGCGAAGATGACCAGGACAGGACTTGTGTGTCAGAATCAGATGTGGACATTACAGAGGTGGAGACTGTGCCGTACCCTGTGAGCACAGCGGGTAACACGGAAAGAGAAGTACAGGACTGTAAAGAGGAGGGACAGAGGGTAAACGAAGATGGAGTCTTACAGGCTGCGACTAAAGACGATGAGAAAGAGGATGATGCGTTCCAACTGGTGCGAGAAATCTTCTTCACCTGAGTTTTGGACTGCTCAGAAGGACAGACATGTTGATAAACATTTGCACTTAAGTTGCGTGTACATGTTTTTAAATAAGGTGTAAGTACATATTTTTTACAGAGGGATATCAGTCTGGTCACCACTCCCTAGTGTCAGGCTCAACACGGCCATTCAATCAGATTTGTTGTTTTTAGTGTTACATGTGAAACGAAGCTCATTGGTCAAATTTCTCTCACCTCAGATTACAAAGTTTAGTGCTTTGCTTATTGATTCTGCAGAAATGTTTTTCAGCCTCCTCTGATATTTATTTTTTCCTTTCTTTTTTCCTCATAAGCAGCCATTTTTGTTTTGATACAGGCAGACCATGTGTGTCCCTGATTGGCTAATCCACATGTCAGTCACACCTGTCTGAACTTGGGGAGATTCACGGGTGACCAGACACGCATCTTCATAGTACTGGAGAAGTTCTGGATCGCAGGCAACTATAAAGGCGTTTTTGAATGTGGTGTGTAGTAATGCAATGCTGCTTTTAAAAATAAGAACATATTTTCCATACAGTTTTTATTTCTCTGTGTGATAAAGATACACATTTCAGGGTAATATTTTCATATTAAAATATCTTGTTCAATGAATTTACAAAAAGTAGTTTTGCAGAGTTTATATTTGAATTTGGCAAAAATAATTCAATTTAACATAGTTAGACATACACAAACGTTCAACTGTAGCATAGTGGGTTAAAGGTAGCCAGTTCAAACGGTTCAAACCATGCCCACGTGCATTCTGTCGTTGTGCCTCTGGGCAAGACACTTGACCCACATTGCCTCTGCCTGTCACATTATAAAATTGTCAGCATAAATTGTCAAGTACAACCCCACACTATTTTTGACATATAGAACAAGCCGTGGCATTTACATGGCTTATATTGCTCTGTTTTTGATCTTTGTTATAATGTTGTTTCCTCGTCACAAACACACCTGGAGTTGTGTTTTGTTTCATTCACACATTTAACACACATATTTAGGCTGAGTTCTTCTCTTAAACTGATAACACTCTGTTCCTCCTTGTGATGTCATTAAATGCTAATACAGGAAGCGCTCCACTATATTTTTAAACTCCACACACCTTCATTAGAATCATTTTGATCATTTCAGCCCTGGATTTGTCTAACTTTGAAGCTGCAGCTATTGTTTTAGCCTCATTGAAACAGGTTCACTCCTCGGTGCCCCAGCAGATATTAGAGACTTTCTATTGACAATCTCAACTGTACAAAAGGTAAAATTAAAATATTCATCAACTTAAGGTTGTTTTAGAGTATTGAAGAGTAAAACTGTTCAACTGGGGCTATAAATAGCTGTTAACCTTAGAACTACCACTTAATGACATCACAAGGTGGAAAAGAGGATTTTGAGTTTTGGGGATGCAGACAGCCTAATAATAGGCAAGCCAAGGCAAGTAATTAAAAGTCCTTTACAGAATAAGAAAAAAAAATCACAATACAACAAATCAAAGCATAAATAATCATCATAATAAAGGATTACCCAAACATGTACGAATGAAACAACACAACTCGAGGTATGTTTGAGGAAGTGACAGCATTATAGTGTGACAAAGCTCATATGAGTCAGTTTTGCATAATATAGGACCTTTAAATAATATTTTCAGTTTTGGATGTCCTTTATGTTGCTGTCATGCTATTGTCCACAATTTTGTCACCGCTTTTAATTGATCTGTTCGTCAGTGCTGCTGCTAGTGCCAGCTCCACCTGTGCTCCCACGCAGGCATAGAACCAGCAAGTGAGCCCGTTCCTACTCACTTCAGTCTGATGGAGGTAAAGAAATCCAAGGATACCAATCAGAAGGAACAAGCTGGACAGTCCTTTACCTAGTAAACTTAACCACATCACTGCTTGGTCATCGGCATAAGCTGCTAACACTGCGGCTAGTAACGAAAAAGCAACAAGTACTATTGGTACGTACAAACTTAGCATCACCACAGTTGCAAGAAAGTTGTTTTGCGTCCAGCATTCATGATTTTTTGTATCCCACCAGATTCTGAGTGCAGTCTCGTTGCCTTGTACTATGCAGGTATGAAATGGGCTGATGAGGAGTTTGTCAGTGTGGATAAATTCCCCGGAAAAAATCAAAAGGGAAGTTGATATCTGGATAAAGACCAGAAAGAGGAAAATTGCAATTGAGCCACGCTGCCATGTCACACTCCGATACAAAAACATGGCCTGTTGAAAGGTTGTTGCAAAATCGGCCGTTGTGTTTTATCGTGTGAGTTAGAGACGTTTTCTGAGCACGACGAAAACAAGTGTCATGGTCATAGGTTGTTTGTTTAATTTTCAACCACAGCTGATCTTGCTTCAGCCTGCTTCAGACTGACAGTTTGAAGTTCATCATTTTACTTCCTGGTTGGAGAAGGGTAGCAGATATGATATGCACTTTAATGGGTTTATTGTCTGTCTTGTCCACTGTATTCTCCAGGTGTACCCCGCCTCGAGCCCAAAATTATAGCGGTTGTGTATGTGTCATGTAATTGGTGGAAGATGAATGAATATTAGCCTATGCTTTTTGTTTAATCCAGTACTAGACCTGTCACAATAATTAATGTCGACTTCAATAAATGGTCCTGGAATAGGCCAATATAGGCCTATAATTAATATAATTTGATTTTATTATTATTTACTTTTGTATAAGATTTGAGCTGTCGAGTCAGACTCAACAAGTTATCTACCGCGTATACAGTAATAAATCTAAGCAGGAAAGTAGAATATGACAACATAGAAAGCACGTGTAGTTGTCATACGCAGGGTCTTCTCATGAGCAGTGGGTGTTTTCATTCCGTTAATCACATGGTGCACGCGTCCATCCTGTACACGTCGTGAACGCGCCCCGTCTGCAGAGCTCTGTCCCACTCGTGCGTGTTTCAGTTTGACGTACGGACTTCTCCAACTCAACTCCAGAGAGCGTTTTCAACTTTTCTACTCTTTCTGCATCAGAGACACACTACACAAGGTTTGGCTCTCATTCTTTGAAAAGCACGCATGGAACCAGTGATGAAAATGTTTTTGTTTTTATTTTTACGTTCAGTTTTAACAGTTTTGCACGAGAGGGAGGCGTGGTCGTCTGCAAGACTTTCTTTGTCCGTTTTGGTTTAGACAAATCGAGACAAGTCTCATTAAAATCGACTGGAATTTTAACAATTATAGTTGCATGTTGTCAATAACAAACTCGTAATATGAGATTTTGAATTATGAAGATAAAAACATACAAAATAATATTTTGATGAAGGTCGCCTTAACATCATTATAACGGAGGAAAACTAATAGAACGTATAATATAAAGATTTTGCATTAGCAAAGTCTGCAAGTGTAACCAGTTCAGATTTAAACATGTTGTGACTTGTTTTAGGAACTCGTAATTTAATGATGGTGTACTTATCCATCCAAAACATTGGGCGAGAGAAGAAATGGTGAAATAGGATGGGGAGCGCCGTGCACGCAGCGCTCGCGCTCCCCTTTGTATACTCTACAACGCATGTAGTACATGATGTCCGAGACGCACTAGTACATTATGTACCAAATTGCTCTCGTCAGCTCCGAATGTAAATTCTTTGAAATCTTCATTACAGCAACTGATAAGACCTCTATTTGTGTGCAGTGTTGTTTAAGTGGCTAGAATGGCTGAACTGATTTGATCATGTTTAATGTACAGGTCCACCATGGGTAACATGTTCAGCAAGAAGAAAGTGGCTCCACCAGCCCAAGCTGAAAGCCCTAAAGAAGAGCAGAAAGAAGGGGAAAGTGTGCCAGAGAGTCAGGAGGTACAACCTGTCACTACCCCACCAGAGGCACAGCTGCCCACTGAGCCCACCCCTCCAGAGTCTGATGGAGAACCTGCTCCTGCTGGTGAGGTCCAGCCCGCACCTGACCAAGCCCCTGATCCTGTCCCTGTCCCAGAGGCTGTCCCTGAGCCAGAGCCTGTCCCATGCACTGTCCCTGAGGTGGTCCCAGAGCCAGAGGCAGAGCCAGTCCCTGCTGCTGTGCTTGAAGTGGGCCAACAGCCTATACTGTGTAACCTGCCTGCAGCAGAACCTCTCCTGTCCCTTGAGCCGGAGGTGCTCATTTTGCGTGCCCCAGAAACCATCCCTGAACCAGAACCAGAACCAGAGCCTGTGCCATGCCCAGCCCCCGAGGAGGTCCTGGAGTCAGAACCTGTTCCATGTGCAGCACCTGAGGAGGTGCTTGAACCAGAGCCTGTCCCATGTGCAGCGCCTGAGGAGGTTCTTGAACCAGAGCCTGTCCCATGTGCAGCGCCTGAGGAGGTGCTTGAACCAGAGCCTGTCCCAAGTGAAGTACCTGAGCTCCTCCCAGAGCCTGAAGCCCTTCCCTGCATAGAACCTGTTCCAGACTTCATGCCCATGGAGATGCCAGAACCTGTCACATGTTACAAATCGGAGCCTCTGATTTATGTGCCCGAGGCAGAGCCAGAGTTAATCCCAGTTACAGACCTGCTGACCCCCGAGGCTGCCCCTGAACCCACCCCTCTGTTAGACCTCAGCGCCCCTGACCCGGAGCCCATCCTGTGCCAAGTCACGTCCGAGACTGTAGTAGTAAACGACGCCAGTGAAGAAAACATGAGCTCACTGTTAAAACAGCTGGAGCTCAAAGAGAACGGCCTTGTGCCTGATTGCATTCTGAATGACGTGAAGATTCCCGAGCCTCTCCTCGCCTCCTCTGATCTGCTCATGTGAATCCACAAGTATGCATAGACATTTGTGATGAAGCCTCGAAACCTTACATCAATCCTGACAATTACTGACTTATATTTTTGTCACCTAACGTGGCCTACTAATTCTATAACAATTTTATAATCATAATTGTTGTTGGCTTAACAGTATGTTCAGGGATGAGGACAGTGTTGGACAATAGAGATTGCGCTCTCTGCAAGTAACTTCAGCAAATTCTGGAAGCAGATGAGTAAAGTGAATCTAATGTCACTATGCAAGCCTCCATACAAAAACATTAAGACAATTGTAAGGGAAATGATCTAATGTGATTCTTGTACTAAGTGAGTGCAGTGTTTTTGGTGGATAAGCATAATGTACTAAATGTGGAATCAAATGCTAGAAAAAGGGAGTTGCTGTATCTACATCTGGCCCGCAGTTCAGTAAACGTGTTTGGTCTTTGCAATGTCCCCAAAAGTTGGATATCATTTTCTATTTTCATAAGGGATGATTAATTGCGTGGTTGCTTGCTTGCTTGTAAAAATAAAATGTGCAAATATTTGGAAACAATTTTGTGTTTACATATATGTATAAAATTACTAAATATTTGTAACATGCAATAACAAAACATAATAAATGAAGTGTAATGTATTATGTAATTCTCCAGAGATAACAGAGCTTTGTATTCGGCAGCAGCGTGCATGCCAAGTAGAACTGTAGTGGCATTCTGACGTCTCACAGCAGCACTACACACATGGACTATATGGGACACAATGTACATATGGAAATAAAATGGCAGCCAGCGTAAATCTGTGAGTGAGTGCCTTCTCATGGTCTTGTGGGAGATAGATGGCTGAAGGAGGGGGGCGTGCATTCTTTCCAGAGGAAGGGGGTTTTCGGAGGGCCGGGGTCAAAAGTCTTCCCTGGGACTGGCTTTGGGTCCATGAGAATCTGCTCAGTGCGTGCCTCTCTCACCACATTCTCCATTCACTCACTGCATCGCAATCCCGGTGACAACATGGCATTCAGGAGGAGTCGGTCTCTTGGTATTAGGGCTGTACTGCGTAATTGGTTGATAGTCTTGACAAAATTTGTTTTAAATTTGTTGACTAATGTATTAAGATTATAAGGATTTAGTATAACAGCAAAAGAGAAAGAAAGGAATGAGTTGTCTGGAGTTTTGGGAGTGGTTAGACAGTTGAAACTGCCTTTTCACATATGAAGATGCTGCTTACCAGTACTTCTCTATATGCATTTTTGTGCAAAATCCTATTTGTTTTGACAGCTTTTGCCAGTGCCAGTCCTATGTAGTGAGGGATTATTTTAATTTACAAGACAAACTTGACTATAATCCTAAAATGCTCATTAATGGAGTCAATGATGCAATGGGCAGGGGAAATATTGTCACTGCAAAATTGTGAGCACTACAGTGTCCTTGGGTTGGGTTTTGTGGTGTGTTAAATACACAATAGCAAGTTAATCAACCTTATTACTTCTATAATATCAGGTTTATGTATTTTTCTTATAAAATACATATAACATTTCATATAGAAATCCAGCTGTCTGAGCCAATAATTAATTCTGAAAATAAACTAATTAATAAAAATTACAGGTTCACACACATAAGCCTCTCCAGTGATGTTTCAACAGACTTTGATGCTGATGATCATATTACCTAATAGTGTTATAATTTTTATCTTCCGCCACACCCGTCTGAGGGCCGCTGCCTCAAGCCATTGCAAAAGAATAAGCCCCATGCTTTAGCAACATGATCACAAGTCTCCATGGAGTGGGATCGGCCCTGTGATGTCAAGCTAGCGCTGAGTCAAACACTTGGCACTGGCAAATGTGCTGCTAACACAGAGCAGAGACTAGGGGTTTACATTAAGTTAGAAAATAGAATAAAATGCTTAAGAACTATAACCACTAGGTATGATAAAATGTGTTTTAATAGTCTGGTGCAGTTTTTTTGTGAGTTAGTTGTGGCTTAGATAAAGTGTGAAATCAAAAAAAAAAAAAAAGTAAATTAATTAAACCTGGTGTAACATGTTCTAAATATTTTGTTACTATGGTTTCCAGGCGTTAATTTGCATAACGGAATCAAGTAGAAGCCTGCTGAGAAAATATGTGCCTTTATAGAACAGTTACAAAGGACATATTTTCATGTAATAATTGCAACACATAGTCACATAGACAAAAATACAGAAATATGGAAAGTTACAAAAAAGTTAATTTTAAGGTTATTTTAAAATAAATATGTAAATATATAGAAATAAATATTGAAAATAAATCTACTCAAAGTCATCAAGAGCTGGAGCAAAATCAGGCCAAACCTTCACCCTTTGCTTTCTGAAATAAAAGCAGTAAATGGATAAGTAGGTTACATTTTTGTTCCTCTTTATGGCTCATACACATGTTCTCGTATTACCATAAGGCGTTGGTACTTTTTGGCAAGGTCTACATTGGTGCGACCACGCTGGAAGGGGTAAGACCACAGGATAGCGTTCCAGGAGGGGCCGTACGTCTTGACTCCGCACAGTAAGTATAGCTCCTCCTCGCGGCTGAAGTCCTGCCTCTTCCTCCTCTGGGAGCTGTTCTGTGGTAACAACACAGCACAAACAATCGCATAACAACAGTCATCTAAGTATGTATCGGTGAATTTAAAATTGTAGAGAAAGGTTACATTTGAAGTCTCTGCTTTCATATTCCCATCTGAGTGGTCATCTGGAAAATGTTTACTTCTGCTCTTTGCTGTATTCTCTGTAACAACCATAGTTAAGTCAATTTAGATTCCTTAAAGCCACAGTATGCAACTTTTTTGCCAAAAAACAGACTAAAATAAATAAATGCATTTTTCATTTTGTTTGACCTAACAGCACTGAAAAACATACATCCTTACTCTGAGAAGGCTTGCATCTCCACAAACCTGACACCTATTTGGCCTGGAAGAGGGCTTGTTTCCACCTGTCTCCCTGGCATTTAATGGCTAGACAAGATGTCTTGGTGTTTTATTGTTCTTTTCCTATGTATCATGTTATCTGTATATTTGTTTTTTGTTGACTTTTATGTGAGGCACATTGGCCAGCTGAAGTTGTTTAAAATGTGTTATATAAATCAACTTAAATTGTTTCCATGGAAATGTTGTTCCTTTGGCTATAATTTTCCACAGTATGGGATAAAACTTGTATATCTCCATGGAGAATGTTCCACAGTATGATTTTAACTTTCTGGGTCGTATCTTGCCCCCGGTTTTAACGGAGCAGTAGCGTTAGCGAGATAATCTGCTGGCAGATCGTGTCAGCGCTACTGCTGAGAGCGTGTAGCTCAGCACACAAGAGTTGTGCCAAGAGGTGCGCCAAGAGGTGTGCCGAGCCAAAATATCAGGTGGAGTGGAGCAAATTGAGGGTGTGGCGCATTCAGTGAATTCAGTGAAATATCAAACAAAATAGTCAAATAGTCCAGTGAAAAACATATACTCAAGGCATAAAACGCCTTCTTTTATTTGGAAATGTATTAGAATGATAAATGCATAACATTTCGAGGGCAGGTATAGTGCCAAATGTTTTGAGGGAGCGCGCGCACACAGGTAGAAGCGTAAATTGTCGGCTACTTCTAGTTGTGATACACAGATCTAAAGTTTTGTAGGACAGGCGTCTACATTTAATTCTAACAAATGAAATAAAGGATATTAATATTTTCATAGTTATTAATAACTATGAAAATAGTTAATAATTATAGCATAACTTAAATTTTTCGCCCTCCACTCGGCCCGAGTGGGGCCTGGAGCGTCAGTAACCGTGCTTGTATTTAGGGTTGCTATTCCAGATAAAAACGTTTATAAAATAATGGTGTATATAGGCCATTTTAAAACTAAATTAATGTGCGCCGCCCACCCTGCAGCAGAGCAAAGCCCCCCTCGTCAGCTCCCTGTATCGATTCAGCGCTGCTCTAGTTTAGTTTGATCTGGATCTATTCAAAAGCTGCTCATTCACATGAGGCTGTTTATAGCGCAATCCTAAAGTGTGTCTTCTTACCCTGTGTGCAGTTCTAATGATGCGATATTGGATTTCTTCACATCCTCGTCTGCCCTTTCAGTCATCAACTCCTTTTAATTTCGTGACCAAATTATTCCCCTTGTGCCGCTTTGGTTAGTTTTTCAAATTAGTCGCCAGTAGGTAGGCCGTAGATAACTCTGCACTGAGCCAGGGAGCAGGCCAGACAGGGACAGTGGCCCTGGCCCGAGCTTTGATTGACAGCTCGAGACTGTGTCAGCAGCGGTCAGCTGGGCTTTGTAACAGAGCAGTGCTGATGTGCGTCTCTTGAGCCACTGCACAGACACCTGCACATCCTGCTCTGTGCGCTCATGGCGCAGCACCTCCTATAAGCGCACACTGCAGCCCCGTAACCAACCTCAAAGCCGCCGATCCCTTGGGTACCGTGCAGTGGGGCCTGACAACCCACACAAATCTCTGATCAAATCTCATAGTAAGTCTATTTAACACGCGCCTACAAAGGAAATGTCTGTCCCTCCTTAGCGCCGATCTATCAGTCATATCAGTCACTTTTGCATGCTCCATGTGTGTTAATGGTTTAATCCATGCCTGTTCCATCAGAAACAAAGTTTATATGATAATAAACGTATTCCATAATCCGCGAGACATCGACCTGTTTGGAACCAAATGCAGTGGATATGCGTGAGACAAAAATGTGAGCGGTCAGCAGTACGCAGCGACACTGGTACCTCAGGTGAGAGACTCGGGAGCGAACTGAGCAGGTGCGACCAGGGGGCGAGAGGAGATCAGCGGGGCTGCTGTCGGATGGGGAGCGCACGAGAAAGACATCGCTCTGTTGCGTAATGGGAGGCAAAAGAACGGAGGAACTCAGAGAAAACTGAAAAGGTTGACGTGTGTGCAGGTGCACGGGCCTGGCGTCCTGGCGCTGCTACTGGCACCGTGGGGCTTCGGAGCGGTTTTATTGTATCCATATTTATTTTTTTCTCGTTTTTTCCCCTCTTTATTTGTTTTTTGTTTTGTTTGTTTTGTTTTTCCCCTCTCTTTGCTGCCTGGTAATGAGGCAAAGATTGCAGACATTACCTACGCTGGCAGTGATTTTAAATGCCACAGCGGTTACAGATGGGTTCAGATGCCATCACCATATATGTACCGCAGCCTCTTTACGCCAGCGTTAACGTCGTGTAAGTAGCGGAGTCCGACCTGGACACGCCCCCTCGTTAACGCTTCTGCTGTTAAGAAAGGGGGCAAGATACAGCCCTAAATGTCCATGGAATCATGTATGTGACATACCACCTCCAGTTACATACTGTGCCTTTAAATGTAGGTGCACTATGTAACTTTTCTGTTTGTTTCCATGGAGACATTTTTGCTTTGCCTGGAATATTCCTCATTATGGCATTCAAAGTATCCATCTTGCATTTACTCTATTAAGGGCGTTTTTATAACATGCTTTCTTACTGTTGGGGGGCTCGCCTCTCCACGGATCTGACCTGTAACCAGGTCTGCTTGCCTCCATAGAGACATTCCAGGCACTGCAATAACTCCACAGACAAAAGCACCAGAAAAGTTACACAGTGTACCTTTAATAGCAAATTTAGGTGAAAGGTTATTATGAAATTCGTCCAGTAGTACAAAGAGTCATCAGGGAAACAGCACTGCAAGTTCGGACATGTTTGTGACTTTTACAAGCAGGAAACCCTTTTCGCACTACTTTTTGTCCTGTCACACACATAAACGAGGAAATGCATGTGAAAAAGCTTGGTAATACAGCTGTGGCGCACCGTTCTGGCCTGCTCTGTGAAAACCCTGGCTCCAGCGCTACATTCCTGTTGCTCTTTGGTGAGCTGCCTGCCAGGAAATACTGTGCAAGACAGCTCCCATCACAGCCTTAAAAGTTATGACACAAAAAGCAAACTGCATACAGGCCAAACACTCCCTGTATTTAAACCTACTTTCACAATGATGACAGCGACTGAAGACTGGAGGTAAGGGGAAGAATAATTGGCGTTAAGATGGGTAAATACAGTACAGCTTATATAATTATGATACAATAGCAACAAAAGCTCTTACCAGTTCTTTGACAAAAAGCAGGCCCTGTCGTCTTCATCCTTTTGTGGAGAGGAGTTAATCGGACATCTATCACAAGAAAAAGTCAAATCTATTATGTGTTATTAAAAGGTTTTTTCTCCATGTATTTGAGCAAAATTTGTCTTGCCTCAGTACAGATATTTTGACCTCAAGAGCTGCTTATACAATATAAGTCTGCTGTGTACAGTCTGCATGTAATTAGAAAGCATTTTATTGTCCGATAGTCAGGAAGTGAGAGTTCACATGCTAGTTGTTGCCAGCTTTACCGTGACAGTCAAACTCCGCCCTGGTCTGAGAATTGTGAAAAGTGCTTATAAAGGATGCTCGGAATGCATAAGATACGCAAGGAATAACTTTAGATCACTGCAAACTGTTAAACATATGAAAAACTAGTTTAAAGATAGTAAAAATCAGGTACAGTGCCTTTACGGCCTTTTGAAACACTTTTGGGCACTATAGCACTGGCCTTACATAATTTACGGCTTAAATTACTATATGTGCAATTGTACATTTTTAGCTCAGAAACTGGGAAGGAGAATGAACTTTAAAAACTCATAGGAGCACTTCCTGGTTTAGCACGTAGTGACATCACAAGGTGGAAATCTTTTGTGCTCTGAGGAGGGAGACTGGCTTTATATGCAGGATTACTCAAACATGCAGCAAAGACAAAACAATGTTATAATAAATGTTTAATATCTTAAAAGTCAATTTTGCACAACAAAGGGCTGCTTTGTTCTACCAACTCGTACCTTTGTCCTTTTTCCATTGTTCTGCTGGGTGGAAGCATTTGACTGGACTTGGCTTCTTTATTGGAGCCAGACTGACATCTTTAACATAGAGTGTCATTAGATATTTGGTGGGCGTATTTATAAAAAAAAAAAAAGCATTGTAAGGATGTTACATAATAGTTATGTAAAAAGTCTGTGGAGAGAGTGTACATTTGAGTACAGTATGGCCTCACCTCTCCAGTTTTTCTGGTTCTTATGAGCCTGTGCAGCGGTAACAGTGTCGGAGCTGGGGTTTGTCCGCTCCTTGGTGCTGCTGGGTGGGTGTTCTGGTTGGGTGAAAAGACTGCTCTGGTGAGATATGTAGCGCTCCGTGGCCTCCTTCAGGACTCGATGCATATCACAGCTGTGGGTGCATGAGCTCTGCAGAGACGAGAATGTGCGACTGTTCACCTCATCGAAACGCAACACACAACCTGACACACAAGAGACAAATAAGAAGAAAGAGGTTTGACCTGGCAATCATTTTAAAACAGAAGTTAATGTAGAGGGTGAGCAGATAAGTGAGAGTACTGTTTCCTTTGATTTAATATGACTAAAAAACACAATTTGAATAAGTTTATACAAATTGCCCAGTAGTAGTTATTTGTTTTGAATTGACGGTAGGGTAATGTAAAAAAGGTGTGGGGGGTTTCTGGTGAAGTTAGATGGGCGAGGGAATACTTTTTTTCCCAAAAAATAGGCTGTTAAAATAAAGCATATACATAGTTCTAATTCCTAATTCCAATTCTGTTTTAGCTTGACTTACCTGTACACCTGACATCCGAAATAGACTCCTCTTCACCAGCATTATTTGTTTCATTACTCAAATCTAAAATATAAAATACAAAAAAATTAAACATATTTCTTTAAGCAAACACAGGTGGGTAGAATAGCCAAACATTTTACTCAAGTAAGAGTAACACTACTTCAAAATAATATTACTCAAGTAGAAGTACAAAGCAGTGATCCAAGAAATTACTCAAGTAAGAGTAAACGTATTTGTAACACTACTACTCAAGTAGTAACTGTCGGGAGTTAATGTAAATGTAATTTGAGAAAAATTTAAACGATGGACAAAATCTGGTATTTTCAAAGGACAGACACACAAATGAGAAACTAAATCATATCTGAAGGAGAGGTCCAAGAAACACAAATGTTCAAACCATTTAATATTGTCAACGTAAAGCTTTGGTCACTTGTAGACTTACAGTGGGATGAATAACCCAAACATTTACTGAAGTAAGAGTACTTTTACTTCAATAAAAATATTACTCAAGTAGGAGTAAAAGTATGCTGCTAGAAAAGTACAATTTCTTTAAAAAGCTACTCAAGTAAAAGTTACATTTACTACATTTACAGAGTACTACCCACCTCGGCTTATAAACTACATAAATATCAGTTTTTTACCTTTTTCAACAGAACAGATGTCTTTGGGTATATTTGGCCATATTGGAACTGGTACTTTAAACGGCTGACTAAACAAAAAAATAACATAGTTTTCCATTTTCCAAGTGTCATTTTCATATTATCGTCTAGTCTATAATCTAGTCTGCTCCACTTACCCATTTTCTTGTAGCTCTCTGGCTCCCTCTAGCCATTGCCCATTAGAAGCACTTTGTTCAGTTCTTGTGCGGTTGTATGTGGACCACCATGGATTCTCACCCCCTACATTGTTATCTTCATCTTCTTTGCAAATTGTCTTCATTTTGTTGCTATTGGGATTTCTATTTACTCTTATAATTAAAGGTTCGTCATCACTCTCACAAAACGTGTCCTCTGGCGGCATTTCAGTTAAAGGAACACACATGGATCTTTGAGGTGTCATCTGTGGGTTTGCAAGATCTCGTTGAGCTTCAGCCTATAATAAAACCAAAAAATATGACTAAATTAAATCTAATCTTATTGTTTACAACCGCTATCTGACTTATAATTTAGCAAGTACCTGTTTCTTCTCAAGCTGGTCAATTCTATGCAGTAATTCTTCTGCAGATTTTTGGTAATTGTCAATGTTTATGTCCAAAGTAGTCTTTTCATTTTCTTTCCCCTTTGTGTCAGGACATCCCAAATTGTTTGCTTCAAAGATTAACAAAACTAATATATCAACATACTGTATAAATGTACTATACTGTAAATTGTATTCACTTACTGGCCTGCTTGCAAGTCTGTAGAATGAATGTAGCAGCCTTGCGGACCTCTTCGCTTGTGTCTTCTGTGAGTAAAGTTATGATCACAGGAAGGCTGCCGATTTGTACCAACTGCTTCTGGTGTTCCTCTTTAAGTAGGAAAATACATTCAGAGTTAGATTCATTAAAGTGCATAGGTTAGACTACACATTTTGGTACTCTCAGCTTTTTTTCCCCACAAACTGCAACTTAACTGATATAAAACTAGGATAAATAGTTAACACAGGTACTATACCACCAAGCCAACTAATAATTAGAAAAACATGAAAACCTGTCATATGCACTTTAGCAGTACATCAAATACTTTCTGAACTTAAAGTTTACAAGATGTTGCTAAATTGCTACTTTATTCAGTTAACTAAACTTGTGTAATTTTTGGGCCGTAGTAAGTATATCGCAAAAACTGCAATTATTTAAATTACATAATCTCTTCTAAATATGCTGCCTTTTATGTAACCATGTAGTTTAGACCTCTGCAAAAAATTCTGAAATAGATGTGATTATTGTATTAGTTTAGCAGTTCACATTTCTTCTCTAAAATGTTTATGTTTTTGGGTGTGTTTAAAATGTGCACTTTGAA
This sequence comes from Periophthalmodon schlosseri, assembly GCA_000787095.1. NCBI lineage: Eukaryota > Metazoa > Chordata > Actinopteri > Gobiiformes > Gobiidae > Periophthalmodon > Periophthalmodon schlosseri. Next base: position 51,436 of record KN475879.1, read on the forward strand.
CCCAATTCTATTATTAAAACATAAGTTGCAAATTCTTATGCCTGTCATTCTTTGAGACTGTTTGACTAGTAGGCTAAATAAAGGGATTATTATTTTTCTTTTTTTATTGGTCTGGTATATGGTTTGTCAAAATAAATAATTAATATATTGTAAATTGGTGAAAAAAATGTCAAATTACCTGAAGCCTCTGTGCAGTGGCCCACAGTTAGTAACACAGACAGCCTCTCCTCTGACTCCAGTTCTGGGTTGATAAGCAATGAAAAGAGGTGACAGACTAGCCCATACTTTGCCAAGTCTGAAGCGAGGGCAGCTATTGAAGACAGAAAAGCATACACAATGAGCAGTATTTTGCAGGATGTCAGTCAGCTTTGAACGGTGTGCTGTTGGGAAAACAATACCCACGGTTATCACTGATACAAGCGGACAGGGTTTTGGAAGTGGAAACTGCCAGTTGACAGGCCTGCAGGCTTGTCTCTGACCCTAGACAAAATCTAATCAGGGCCAACGTGAGATTTTCCAGTCCCCCTGCAGCGGCAAAGCTCTCCTGGACACAAGCTATAAAAACAAATACATCATGAGCCCTAAAATGCTATGAGAAAATAACAGAAGCTAGTGTTGTGTCAACTGCAAATACAGTGCAATTTAGAACATTTAAAATGCAGCCTTTTAATTATCATCCATTACATTTACACATTTACACATACATTTTAGTTGCCTTATTTTAGTTTTCCATATGATAGATTCTACTTACATACTGTATGCATAAATTACTCCAATCAAATATCAGCTTTGTGTTTTTAAAAGGTGCATTATGTAAATTCTGCTTGTCTCCATGGAAATGTTATTGCTTTGCTTGAAACTTTCCACAGTATGGCAATAAGCTTATGTATCCTTCTATACCCCAAAACAAGACTTTGCAGGCTCGCCTCTACATAGATCTGACTAACTTGTGTCCATGCAGATTCCACACTGCGTAACATATCAGGCAATAGGGTTGTCAGAAGTATGAACTTTTCCTGAATAGCTTTAGATTGATCTTGAGCTGTATCAGAACCAGTAAAAACCAGAAACTTGTAACGCTCATGCACCACTATGAAACACTGATATAAGGCCACATGGTAATATAAATGAAAGTACTACAATTTAATGTTGAAAATCACATTCTACTGTCTAAAAACTGACTTTTTTTTTATTATCGTGGTATCGAATTGGTATTGAGTATAGAGGCTATTCCTTAGTATCCAAATCGCATTTGAAATACTAGTGTCATGACAGCACTACTAGGCAGTGCAATAACATCTCCATCAGACAATCAGGGGGTGGAACCTTCAGCCTACCTTTAATGTACATTTGGACTGGACCCTGTGTAAAGCTGAATTGTATAGAATAGTATACAATTTTCACAAAAGAATCAGCATGTCTTTTGTTTTCTTTACATCTCTGAATGCAATTAAAGTATATATTGCATTGCAGTGTTATACTTAAAACACAATTGAAGTTTAACCTGACTGATGTTAATTTAACTATTTCTGCATGTACTTACAGTTATTTGCTACAGTCATTGCAATGAAAGAGCATATGGGTTGAAATATCTCTGTTTGAGGAAGAGAAATCTGCTGAATCCAGTTTTTCACAGTTGGAAACACAGTGATACAGGCACTCTGTCCTTCCTCTAATGGAAAAGGAGAAACATTTTTATTATTAACCAATACTGCATGTTTAAGGGTAACCTATTTATACATAATTCTCATAATACCATTCTGAGGATTGTTAACACATCCACATAGAGCACTGGACACTGAAGACCAAAGCTGATGTAGTTGGGAAGAGCTGGCTGTTTGGAAACTATCCTCTGGAGACAGGGGGAATGTGGCTCTGACCAAATAAAAAAACAATACTAAGGCTCATATGTAGATGGTCAAAGTAGATGGTCAAAGTATCCTTCTACGGGTAACTGAAGATAGTACCTGAAAAGATTGAGAAGAATATCCAAGCAGCCAGTGTTTTGGGCCAGTGTCTGTCCTAATTCTGCAACAACATTTAAACAAACGCAAAGTATATCAATCCACATGCACAGATTACATAAAATTAATTTGCACTCTTCTAGCCAGATGGTCTTCAGGAATAAGTTATTGCTTTGTCTGCCGTGTTCCTCGGCATGGCATCGAACTTATCTATAACCATGGAGACTAGCAGGTGTCGGCCCCCAGGCCAAGTTACAGGTCAGATCTGTGGAGAGGCAACCCAGCTCACAGTAAGAATGCATGTTTTTTTCTCAATATAAGACAGCCAAAAGTTTGATGCCATATGTCCAGGAGAAACTAATAACATTTCCATGCAGACAAACAGGTAGCAAACTCCCGCCAGAAAAGGTATACATAATGCACCTTTAAATAAATAATTTAATGTCTGAAAATGTTAGTAATCACTTTTTGCTTGAACTATATGCTTTGCTTCACATAAAGTGTTTGAACTTACTGTTGTTGGACACCACAACAGACAGAAAATAGACGATGACTCTCTTCTTTGTCAGTGGAGCATCTTCTGTCACCAACCAGTCAGCCAAATCTGTAAATATCTCCTTTCTGCTTAGGGAGTTCTTACAATAAACTGCAAAAGAAATATCAGTTGAAAAAGTCAGTTGAAAAAATGGGGATAACTGTCTGTAATGCATGCTTTTTGCACTGCACAAGTATAAATCCATTATCTCTTACCACTGGCCTCTGCTAGAGTGCCCAGAGTGAAGAGAGCAGTCTCCTTCACATCTGACCGAACAATGCTGGACTTGGAGAGGTTCAACAGAAAAGCTACACCTCCCATTTCTCTCAGCAGCTCCACATTATGCTCTGTACAAATAAATATACACTTAATTATTAACATTTATTTATTACATTGATAATAAATTTAGCTAAATACCTCTCTTTTCACAGATTGAATGAATAGTTAGCAAGGCTTGTTTCTGTAGGTCAGGACATTTCATCTGGAACTTCAGACACTCAAGAAGCAAATTGAGATCTGTTCTGATGGCTGAAAAGAAACGTTAATTCAGTCGAACTACCTGGCGTAATATTGATTATCCGCGAGACTTCCAATTGATGCAGTTAGCTAACAGATAAAAGTCAATTACTTTATTGGTTTATTGACTCACTATTTCGCCTGCTGCCATCCACTGCTCGACTCGTGTCCATCTCACTGCATAACTAATTAAACGTTGTACAATACTAAATGAAACATCCTACATTTAAGCAATATTGTGACCTCTTCATAACAAACTTTAAATTGGCAAAGTGTGGTTAATTGGCTAGCTGACCTCTGGTTACCATGGCAACGTGATTATGGCGCCACAGCTGGCACTTTTAAAAAAGGTACCTAAAATTATATTCGTACAAAATTATTTTTGCTTCAACATTTTGTTCGATCAAAATGTAAATATTATCTTGAAACTGTATTTTATTGAAATTGTTAATAAATGCATTCTCTACAGCTGAGTCATACGGTCAGCGCTGTGATGAAAGCACGTCAAACGTACGCTGCTACGTCGCAGCTGCAGCTGGCTTGTTTCAGTGAACGTCTTCAGATATTTGTGTGCATTGCATTCACAATTTTTACATATTCTAAGGTATTTGATTCGTTACGCTATTTTACACATATATATCTAGCGCAAACATATCTGTACTGAAAACTGCAGAGTGAATTCTAAACTTTGCAAAGCTAACAGGCTAGCACTCATTAGCATTATATAACTAACTCCAGTCCCTCTGGTACTACTGCTGGTCAGCTGTGTTGTTTCTCGCATATTTAGAACGAAAGACTTAAGAGTTATGCGGTGTTATGTTTGTTTTTATGTTACAGTAATAATCGAGCTATAATCCATCGCCTTATCAAGTGCATCTTATCGGACATGTCTGGGCGTGTGTGCGCCAGCATCCTTCAGAGAGCTTACTGCTCACGGATCTCCTCTGTACCTGCCTCATCTCAGGTCTGCGGGCTTACTGTCCTCACACAACTGAACCTTTATATATAGGTACTAATTCGTTTTAACGATGTTTTGTGTTCAAGTGTCTCCAGCTTGCAGCATTTTTATCTAAGCACACGACTAGACACGGTCAGCACTGTCACGTCTCATCATGGGTTAACGGAATTGACCAGACGAGGTGCACTAGTGAAAAATACCAAATCACAACTCCGAGAACACGCAGCTTTTCAACCCGTCAGGATTTGGACTTTCAACTCAGCCAGGTGCAAATCAACAGCCTTCTTAGATCAAATGAGCAGGTAAGGGACAGGATGTGAATGAATACTTTAAAATATGTAAGAAATTAGCATAAAATAAAACAAATCTAATGTTTGTTTTTCTCTGGCCTGTTTCAGAGTGTAAGTGTGCCAGAGTTTGATGGCAGGGGTCTCAGCTCTGTAAGGAAGTTTGAGAGCAACCAGGTAGCTGCCAATACTCCTAATGAAGATCGCCGCAGTTCTGCCACATGTCTACAGGTACTTGCTGAATTATCTATTTGTGTATTCCAGCCACTTACGGGACATGTAACTATTCTTTTTTTCTTAGTCAAAGGGGATGCTTTTTGGAGTGTTCGATGGCCACGGGGGCTGGGCGTGTGCTCAGGCGGTCAGTGAGAGATTGCTGTACTACATTGCTGTTGCAATGATGCCAAAACAGAACTTGGAGGAGTTGGAGCGCTGCATGGAACAGGGCAGAGCTGTTCCTCCCATACTACAGTGGTATAAACATCACTCGGACTATAACTACAGAGAGTCAGCATCACTCTACATTGAACACCTGCGGGTTTTCTGGCAGGAGCTTCTAGATAGTGAAGAACATAGTCAAGGCTTGAGGTAAGTCTCAAAGTATGAAAAATTGTTTACTTAAATCTTTTCATTTCTTGCTTGGAAAGCTCTATCACTGACTATACTGTCAGACTATTCATAATCCATATGACTGCATTGACCTGTGGTTAAGGTGAAATTGACAAATAACACCAGGCTTAATTTTGTGGTCTGAAGGTAGGGCATAGAAACTTGGGCTGCTCAGCACACTCTGGTTAGCTTTTTATTACAAAATATTGACATAACAATCCTGAATTTCATCACATTCATGAGTGCTGATGCACATCTAGTGTCAGTTAAAATGTATTTTATTTATTTGGGATAGTGTATATTAATCAGCATTTCTGTAAATGTACCAGAATTAGCAAAGCAATTTTTAATCAGCCTAAACATTGTTTTTGTCTGATATCAGTGTTTATAATGCACTGTATTACTCATCTTGCACTATTTTTTTTAGCCCTCCTGATGCCCTGGATCGGGCCTTCAAAAGACTTGATGCTGACATTTCTTTGGAGGCCCAGGTTCCTCTTTCAAACAGTTTGATGAAAAGCACAGCCATTCAGGTAGAAAATATTGGATACCCTCATTTTTATCAATTTACTATACCATGTGGACTAATTAATGAACTTGCACTCACACAGATAAAAATGCAATTGTGTTTTCTTCTGTTCTGTCCAGGTGGCATTTGCTGGCTGCACAGCATGTGTGGCTCATGTTTGCCCAGATGCTATCCACGTGGCCAATTCAGGGGACTGCAGGGCTGTGTTAGGAGTTCAAGAAGAGGATGGTTCATGGAGTGCTCAGCCTCTTTCCTGGGACCACAACTCCCAGAATCCTTCAGAGGTGGCGCGGATAAAGGCCCAACACCCACTGTCAGAGAGAGATACAGTGGTAATGGATGACCGACTACTTGGGGTGAGTTACCAAGTAGTAACTTATATAATATAGATTCCTGGAACAGCCTTATGTTTTACAATATATTCTACTGTGTTATTAGATTTTGATGCCATTGCGGGCCTTCGGTGATGTGAGGTTTAAATGGAGTCTTGAGTTACAGCAGAGCATCATTTCCAGCCTGGAGTCCACTGTGGACCTGGACTCTCTGAACCTGTACAACTACATCCCCCCAAACTACCTGAGCCCGCCCTACCTGGACGTGTCTCCTGAGATAACCTATCACAAGCTGCGGCCTCAGGACCGCTTCCTCATTCTGGCCACAGATGGACTGTGGGATGAACTGTCCAGTGAAGAGGCTGTGCGCCTGGTTGGGGAACATCTCAGTGGGATTCACCTGCAGGTTGGTTTCGAAAGACGACAGAATGCTGTACATTGTTCAGCTAAATTATTTTACCTCAAAGAGGTAAGAGTGGCAGAGGCCCAGCTGATCAAATCATTCACCGTGTAACCAACTTCATATACAGCCATTCAGTCATTGAGCGTGACACTTCAGCATAAGCTGAATCTGTTCATATTCTCCCTGTCCAAACAAAGTTGAAAGATGAATTCTTGTTCAAAATAAAACTACTCTTTAGGATAAGTTATATGAGCACCTAAATGTACAATGTTACAAACTGTGTGTTATCATCACATAAAGCACATTTGCAACCAAGAATATCCGTTTTGGTAATTTGTCAGAGATTGAGTTTTGATATTTAATGTTTACTCAAACTAAACTATCTGTCCTCAGGCCCCAGTCACTCAAACAGAGAGACAATTGAAGTTGGGTAAACTACATGAGCTCTTACTGAAGCGGCGCGCCCGAGCGTCCCCAGCTCTGGACACAAACGTGGCCACACACCTCATCAGACAGGCCTTGGGTAAAGGAGACTATGGAGAGCTGTGCCAGGAGAAACTAGCCTCTATGCTCTCCCTGCCTGAAGACCTCGCCCGCATGTACCGAGATGACATCACTATTACTGTAGTGTACCTCAACTCTGACCTGGCCAGACCTCATCATAGGTAAGGCAGGTTAGGAGGTAGGGACACCAAGGGACTTGAAGATCCGAAGTCGTTATCTGTATGTATATGGTCAGTAAGCATATAGTCTATAGCTCAAATCCCCTGTTTAATGCATGTCACGTTTACAAAAAGTGCCTGAAAAGTTACACCTTTGGATTTACCAGATGTTTTGATAATCATGAAGAAAGTAACTTGCGTTTTGTCTTAGCGTAGTTTGTCCTGTTGTATGTTTGCCCTGTATTTATGTCAAAAACTAATATTTTAATATGTGACAATCTGTTGTTTGTGAGATCACTGTTTTATTGAAAATAAATCTGATTATTTTTGGTTTGTGGCCAAATTTTGGGGTTGGCTGTTTTTAACTGGTTACTGTAAGGTTAAAATTGTATTTAATAACAATTTAGTAATAATGTAGAATAATAGATTATTAAATGGCCTATATTATGCTACTAAGGAGTTTTGTTTCATTTGCACGTTTAATACACGTACACTGCATATTTAGGCTGAGTTCTTCTCTCAAATGGAAAACACTGTTCCACCTTGTCATGTCATGTCATGTAATGCAGCTCCACTGTGTTTTAAAACTCCATATACTTTCACTGGAATGATTTTGACAATTTCAGCCTTGGAATTGCTAATCTCTACTGAACTAAAGCTAAAAGGTAGCTGTTAACTTGAAAACTACCACACATTTTGAGCTTGAGGAGATGTAGACCGATTAGTAATAAAGAATTACTCAAACGTGTAAATGAAACAAAACTCCATGTATGTTTTTGATGAATTAACAACATTCTAACATGGCTTAAAGCTCACAAGAATCAATTTTGTGTAGTACAAGACCTTTAAATTATATATGAGTGATGTATTGAGGGGTTTATGAGAGCATTTTCACTGGTGTAATAGAATATATAATTTTGTAAAGGCATTATAATGGAAAATGTTATAGTTAAAGACATGTGCCCCACTTTTTAAATGTGAATACAATCAGAACAGATTGCCAATGTGTTCATGGATGATGACCCATTTCAAGTGGATTGTGAGAGCTGTGTGAGAAATCGTTGACAAAATAAACAAATGATTCTCAGGCGTTCAGCCAAACCATCTTCAGATATTTGGTAAACAAATTCCACAAGCTACTCCAACTAAAATATCCATGTAAAGTATGACAGGCTGGTTAAATAAAACTGAAAATCTATATTTATACAAATTCCATAGCTATTGCAAAAAAAAACTGTATTTTGTTACATATATTTGATGAGTAAGATGGGTTGAAAAGTGGGCGTGTAAGATGGACCCACATCAACAAACCTGAGTGTTGTGAGTGACATCAAGAGGACACCTTTAGCTTAGCTGTTTGCCCACTGATAACATCTAACAGTTTCTCATTTTCAATTGTTTAAACCTCTTTACTCAAGCTCTGATCTCTCTTACTACTTGAAACTCCACATGGAAGGCTGAAAATGTTACTATGAATGCTCTTAGTTTAGCTGTGAAAAGTATCTGGAATATGGCATTTGGAATCCTTGTTTTCCTTCACCAAATCTGGGTAAGTTAATAATTTGGGAAACTTTTTATCGCATTGTCTAAAAATTCATATTGTTTTTACAGTGGCTTGCTGCCCTACCAGAGACGCAGATCCAACCACCAGTGTCCTCACATTTAAAGTTACATGGCAGCAATTATAATGTAAGTCCTATACACTACGTATTCATTAGCAATGTAAGATTATATATTGTTTATTGTTCTCATTTATTTGAAACAGGTAATTTCTAATACAAGCCTGGAGAACCTTGGTACAGAACATTTTGCTCATATGTCTGGCCACTTGAAGCGAGTTAAAAGGGATTGGGTGATTCCTCCACTGATCTTACCTGAAAATGACAGAGGGCCGTTTCCTAAGTACATAGTCAAAGTAAGTGGACATCTTTGTAGTATAGTATATACATTTATAAATACCTGTTACCGACTAAGAGACAATAATTCGACAAAAAATATTTTTAAAATGGCGTTCTCAAGGAATATTTTCACAAACTTATATCATTATATTACTTATATTACTGTTCCAAGTGTAAATAGAAAATAGATGGCTGGGTTTCAGATGACATCACAGCAATTTACAGTCAAATATTATTTACTACAGATGGGGGCAGTTAAAGTTAATATTGTTAAAATGCAGATTTGGGTTCTAATATTGTGAGTTCACTAACAGAAATTATCAGGTTCAACATATTTCATTCAAAGTACAGTGTAACCAATAGGGAAAAGAGTAATTAGTTGAAATAAAATATAATGGGGAAAAGTCCTCACAAATCCCTTCAAATCAGGAAACCCATGAATATGTTGCTTAGGGGGTATGGAATATTACTTCTGCTATCCAGGGGTTTCAGAATGATAAAACATTAGGACTCTAGGATAGGCTCTTCTGAAAGGAGAAAAGTCCTCTAAAGGTCACATCTAACTGAAAGCTGGATCCAATGAATAGTGTGGGATCCGTTTCCTTATTTAGAAGCTAATACATTGGGGAAGTTTTCTGTTTACATTTGGACATTTTATACTTGCACGTCGCTGTGTCACTCTGCAACAGTTTGTGAAGAGCATCTGTTCTTGAGAATGAAAGTAAAAGGTAGCAAAATAATGGTGGAGGAGCTATGGAGTATTAAATTTATGTTTTATAATTAGGATTGTCAGAAAATTTAAAGTGGTCATGTTGTTAATATTTGTTGACACACTTAAAAAAAATAGGCAGCTTTTAATTTAAATTAGAGATTGTATTATTAAATGAATGTTAATATGCATGAGGTGGGAATATTGTTTGAAAAAAGTCTGTGTTTAAGTGGAGTAAATAGTTTTATTTATTTATTTATTTATTTATTTATTTGTTTATTTATTTAAACAAATGCAATATTTTAATCTAGGGTTGTAATGAACCTTTTCTGAATAGCTTTAGAATGATCTTGAGCTACGTGAACGACACAGATACAAGGCCACATGGCAATGTAAAAGAAAAAAATTATGATTTAATGTTGAAAATCACATTATATTGTATGTGTATCGAGTATTGAGTCTATTCCTTAGTATCGAAAGAGAGCTTGAAATTTTAATATCGTGACAACACTATTTCAGTCACAATATCTGGCATATTGTCAAACAATTTTTACACTATGTATTGTGCACACGCACCACAGTTTGAAAATCACTGACATACAGTCTTGAGGTACCTTTGTGTCTAAGCATAAATATAATAATAAATGCATGTTATTGTTCTTAGATAAAGACAACTAAGGGTTCCAATGTGGAGATAAACTACAGGATCACAGGCCCCGGGGCAGATGAACCTCCAGAGGGCCTGTTCACTATGGACCGCAGGTCAGGGGTGCTGCAGGTCACCCAGCTGCTGGACAGAGAGCAGAGAGACACATATACTGTAAGCTCAAAAAGGGTTTATTTATTTAACTTAGGGCTGGGCAGTTAATCGAGATGTTGTCATGTCTAAATGTCAATGATACGATCGGGGTTTTTGAATTGAGAGGTTCACAGCCAATCCTCTGTCAGTAAATGCATGTGGTTTGAAGCAGAGTTCAAGCAGACGTTCAGACTTTGGAGGAAGAAAGTCGATTATTGTTTGTGTTAAATGGCACAGATAAGTCTGTATTGTTTATGTTCATGTTCCTTATTTACCTATCAATATTTAATTTTTGAAAAGACTAAATCAATAAATCGAATCGAAAATCGAGATCGATCAATGTGAGGGGAAAAATGTATTCATTTATTTATTTAATTTAATTAATTATCATCCAGCTCTAATTTAATTATCCTGATGTGGTTTTATTGGTAGTCTGATGCTGCTATATGTAGTTCTTTTCACTAATCTAGTCAGATGAAATTATTTTACTTTTTCTCCAAATGCATTCAGTTTTTATTGATTTAAAGCTTGACTTTACTCAAACAATGCTAGTAATGTTACTAGGACATAAAAATATGCATCAGTTATGAGTGTTGCCAATAGCAGATAAGCATCTCCACAAAAGGCTAGATATGCAGAATATAAATGAAAAGTGTAATAGAAAAATAGAAAAATATGTGTTTGTCTCTTGATGGTAAAATGTAATTATCAACAACAGAAACAAACAGTAAAGTTGATTTTATTATTTGTGATGTAATGTGCTTGCCTGTTTCTTCTCCATGTTTTTGCAGCTCTGGGTTCATGCCATTCACGCTCATGACGGCAACAAAGCAGAGGAGCCCATGGAGCTGATCATCCACGTTGTCGACATGAATGACAACCGCCCAGAATTCACCCCGAGCTCCTTCTATGGCCGAATCAGCGAAAGTGCCAGGGCTGGTGAGACCAGGGCTAAGCAGAGATCATCTTTGTGGTTTTTAAATATACATTATCTAGACTTTTGTGTTGTTTAAAGGGGATTCTGTCATGCGGGTAATAGCTACTGACAGAGATGACCCAGAAACGGACCATGCCATGATCAAGTATCGAATATTGTCCCAAACACCCGAAGTACCATCTGACTACATCTTTGCCATAAACCCACTGAGTGGAGTGATTAGTTTGACGGGAGGAGGGCTGGACAGAGAGGTACTTGTCTCGGCAAAATTATGTTTTATATGTTATAAGTATCAGAGGGCACGGTCCAATGTTTTTCCAGGAGGCTTTTTGACTTTGTAAAATTACCAACATCCCAATGTGAGCGAAAAATTTGACACCATAGCGAAAATGTATGTTCTTCACAATTTCTTATGTTGTACTGATGAAAAGTCATTGAACCATTGGGGCAGTTCATGTGGATAGGTCCAGTAATATATTATAGTAACCATATACCAGGTCAAACCATTTGCATATCCATGTAGCCTGTTAAGAAAGCAACCTGTTAAGAGTGTTATGTTATGGTATTGTTTTTATCATTATGTCTTATTGAACCAAACTTTTCTACATCAGACCCATCCGGAGTATAACCTGGTCATTCTTGCTGCGGACATGAACGGTGAAGGGCTTTCTGCTACATGCACAGTCACTGTAACCATCACTGATAGCAACGACAATGCCCCACAATTCCTCATCAAATCGGTAAGTTTCACATCTGTTCAAATGCAGAATGATGCCTCTGGCGCCATCTAGAGATTACATCAAAATTTAATAGAATTCATAACTTCATTTGGTTGGTTTTAATTTATTTCAGGCCTCTGCTTCGGTTCCTGAGAACGAAGCTGGAATTGAAGTCTTTAGGTTCAAAGTCACTGATGAAGATGAGCTGGGATCTGCCAACACCAACACAAAATATTCTATAATCAAAGGAAATGAGGGAGCGCACTTCAAAATCAGCACAAGCCTGAACAAAATGGAGGGGATCCTTTCTACAGCCAAGGTTTGATCTACTCTGTTACATAGTCTAACTTTTAATTCCTTATTCCTCCCCTAAATATTTCTTCTCATTGTTAGAAGTTGGATTTTGAGAGCACTTCTGTCTTCACCTTGCTGATTGTAGTCACAAATGAAGCACCCTTTACTAGACCAGTGTCTACCTCCACTGCAACAATCACAGTTACAGTAGAAGACAAGAACGAGCCGCCCATGTTCTCTCCGTCCAGAACACAAGTGGCCCTTTCTGAAGATGCTCAGATTGGAAGTTCTGTGACTTACCTCAGAGCCGTAGATCCAGACACGGCAAGAACAACAAAAATACGGTATGTGATTTATTTACACTGTGCGAAAACAAGAAATTTTGAGTTTTAGTAACATATTTTGTTTGTTTTATATGTTAGATTTAAGTTGAACACAGATGCTGCCGGGTGGTTCAACCTTGACCAAGACACCGGGAGAGTGAGCGTGAGAAGTGACCTGGACCGAGAATCACATTTTGTACGGAACAACAAGTACACTGTCCCTGTTCTGGCCTATGACAATGGTATGTTAACTTTTAAATTTGAAATAACTGGATTACATTCATTCAAAACATTTTGGTTTATTTAAATTAAGGATTTCAAACACTGTAATTCTTTTACATATAGATTAAAATTTAGGTTTTTGTATTCTAGTATGAGATAGTGTCATACTCCCAAATGAGGGGCAAGAGCCAGAAATATCTTAAAAAAAAATTCACAAATGTTGAACCAGATTATTTTTATTAGTGACTAGGACCTTGAACCACTATATCACCACAAAAATCAGCATATTTACAATAGTAGTTTTACCTTCTCCCATCTCCATTACATATTTTAGGCCTATGGAATATTGAGCTGTCATCTGAAATGCACCAGTATAGAGCACTCAATAGCTGTTTGGATTTATCTGTAAGATTTAGCGAAATTAGTATCAAGAAGCTTACTACTATAGTATAGTATATATTCATTCATATTTTGGAATATTCAAAATAAGTAGTATACTACAGTGATCTTTAACCATAGGGCTGGGGTTCATGGTAGGGCTGCGAGGACCTCCATGAGGGTGACTTAATCAATACAATACATTTAATATGTTATTAGGTCGCAGGAGGATGAAAATGTTAAGAACCCCTGGTGCACTGTATATTTTGCCTCTAACTTGACTCTTGTTTTTAGATACAGCTCCAGCCACAGGCACAGGCACTCTAGAAGTGACACTAGTGGATGTGAACGACAATGCTCCGGTGATCCAGCAGAGGAGGGTCAGTGTGTGCAATGTAGATCCTGTCCCCGTTCAGCTGGACATAGTGGACTCGGACAGCCCAGCGAATGCAGCACCTTTCACGGTGGAGCTGCAAGGAGAGCACCACAAGAGCTGGAACATCAAGATCAATGCATCAGGTAATTTTTTTTTTTTTAGTACTGCCTGCATTAAAATGTCAATGTCTGATTTATATATTCACACAACATATATGGACCAGAACTAACCCTCACCATGACATAGGAATGTGCTAGTGGTTTCCAAAAATGTATAGTTTATTATATTGAAAAACAGAAACATTGTTTTCACATTGAAATATTATTAGGCCCAAGGGCCAGAAGCTGGTGAAGGGCCTACTAGTGTTGTAAAGCCACACAAAGCACGACCGCGTAAGTACGCACACAGTACACACAAGTACTTGTAGCGCTCCAAACACTCACTAAAGTGTCCCCCAAGTCATGCCAGTCACGTGCATATAAAATATAATGCAAAAATTGAACATTATTATTGTAAAGAGCCAAAAAGTGGCAGAGCCTATGTGAACTTTGTTCCCATTAGTGACCAGGGACTCACCATGACATTAGAATGCACCAGTGCTTTCCAAAAATGTATATGCGCTATTAGTTTTGTTTGCATGGCTGCATAAGTGCACTGACAGCAAGTGAAGTGCTCATCAGTGACCAGGGACTCTTACCATGACGTAGGAATGCCTGAGTGCTTCCCGAAAATGTACAGTTTATTATATTTTAAAAACGGGAACACTGTTTTCGCATCGGAATGTTATTCTTTATTATTGGCCCGAACCATTAACGAAGTAACTGATGAGGGGCATTGTTCTTTGTGGGTTGCTTCTTATTTTTCCGACAAAATGACGGCCCGAACCATTAACGAAGTAACTGCTTTTTTGTGGGTTGCTTCTTATTTTTCCGACAAAATGATCGCATTTTTGACCCCTTAAACATCAACGAAAAGTCTCCAAACTGGGTATGGAATCGATCGGCCCGGCAAAATATCTGATAAAATTTGCAACAATGCCTGACCCGGCTCAATGGCAAACGCAACAGGCAATTTTGGTGCAGGTCAACAAAATTCAGAGCAGTGGTAGAGCATGAGGAGACAAGACAAAAATTTAATTGGAGCACTGCCCTATGACAGACAGAAAGTCGGCCATATTGGATTCAAATTCCAACGCCACTTCGACTGCTATTTTATTTTTTAACAAACTAGTCCTAGGTTTTGGGACCAACTGAGCTCAGATTTGGCAAGCCACATTTAAGGACACTGAAATTAAATAATGTTTCGCTGGCGAAAAAAACATTGTAGGCCAATGTCCAATGGCTTCTCACGAGCAGGGGCATTGGCCTACAGAGCTCAAACTTTAATCATAAGTGGTCCAATTGAGCTCATATTTGGCATGACGCATCTAGAGACATTGAAATTCAATAATCAGCCAATTTTTTGGGATAACCATTACGGTTTTCGTACAGCGAGCCGTTAAAAAAGCCCTCATTTCCTGTTTTTTTTTTTATACCTGCTCATGGCCACATGCATCAGCCTACAAAGCTCAAATGTTAACACCTGGTGCAGATTTAAGGCACTACAATCACAACTGAGCCTGGGTTTCCACTGCCTTAACCTGCAGATAGAAGACACATAACACACAAGTTTTTCTCACTCTCAGTATATGGACAGGCCATATCTCACAGACAACAGGAAAACATTAAAATGAGCCTTAAACAGTCTTTTTTTTTTTTAACCAGGACTAATTTATGACTAAACCTGTACCAAACCAGGTTATTATGTTAGGATTAAACTACCGGTAGCCAATGTACTCCTCTACACATACAAAATATCTTACAATTCCATATATTGTAAAAATAAAACATTACAAATTTATGAAATTTGGGTGAATTGTTCATAAAATTACACAAATGATTTATATCTCTATTCCAGGTCATGCAGTGTTTCTGAGCCCCAAGCGTCGGATGGCTGTGGGGTGGTTTTCGATCCTGCTGAGGGTCTATGATGCTGGGTTATTGTATCAGGACAGCTCCCTGGATGTGGAGGTGTGCCAGTGTGAAGGGGCCGTTATCTCCTGTATCATGCCCCACTCAGACCCTCTGCCTCAACGCCTTCTCTACCTCTCTTTAGTCCTGGGAGCTGTTTTTGGACTCCTTTGTAAGTAAATGGAATCTTTTTTTTTAAATTATTATTATTGTTCAAGTTTTTATTTTATTTTGCAACTTAAATTATAAAAAGTCTCACAGTTCCTTAACATTTATAAACATGACCTAACTGTGTCCTCTGATGCCAGGTAATCATGTTCAAATCAAATATAGCTTTTACTGATAACAATTTTAATGCTGATTTATTCTAACTACAAAAATGTTTGACATTTGGACATTATGGCCAAGTTGTTTATGTTATAATTTAGTGTTTTGTATCTCGGACAATCGTCCAATCAGAAAGCAGAATGAGTCTCACATGAGTCTCTCATTTGGGTTGCCAGTTTCAATGCTGAAAGCGAAGTTTTAAACCTAAAAGGACTCTCTCTGATCTGAATCGTCACTGCCTAAACCCCAGCATCTGCAGCCAATCATGAATCAGTGCTAGTGCAGCCTCTGCAGCTCAGTGAGTGAATTCTGGAGGTTCTGAGTTTTCACATGAGACATGACCTGTCCATATACTGAGAGTGAGAAAAACTTGTGTGTTATGTGTCTCTATCTCCAGGTTAAGGCTGTGGCATCACAGGGTCAGTTGTGATTGTAGTACTTTTTTGTGATTGTAGTACTTTTTTTTTAAACTTTAAGAATGCAGGATACATACAGTTCCTTTAACAACATACCAGACAGCAGCACGTACGTTAATGTTTTCTGGGCCTAAGGAATAACAAAAAATTCAAAAGAAATGTTTCCATTTTAACTTTGCAGGGGGCTCTGCAAATCTGATGATGTTTGAAAAAGTTACAATTTTCATACTTTCAAAATTGCTGCTTCATTAAGAGCACATTATGACCACACCCTCAAACTTAGATAGATAAATAGATCTTTTAGCAACTTTAGCAATATCAAGACATATTCCAATTTATGTATAAAAACCCTTGGGCAAATTTGTGGCGGGGCCATAATATACTTTTTTGTCTATCTCGAGATGCTCTATGTACCTGCTTAGCTTTATGTGTCCACGATGATTGGCTTTTATTAATTTTTAAAAATAAAATTTAAAGGGGTTCTAAGTTTCATTTGTCTACATTCAATTTTTTTCAGGCTAGGCTCCCATTGCAGTAATGTAAATAGATTTTTGAGGTGGCGCTACTGAGCCGTCTTTCAGTATTTTTTCTCAGGCTCTTCACTCAAAATTAGAGCTCACTGAACTCTAATTTTCGACTCTAGTTACTGTCTGTATGTTATTTTTTATTGTTTGGTTTTTCAGTATTAACCTGTGTCAGTCTGGAGAAGGGGATAATCTTAAAATTGAGGTAACTTTTTGGTTTGTTTCATTGTACTGTCATTTGCAGTACTGCTGCTGCTGTTGATCCTGAGAAGGAGAAAAAAGCACATGGACAATGTGGCTCTTCTTAAAGATCCATCCAGAGACAACATTTTCTGCTATGACGAGGAGGGTGGAGGAGAGGAAGACAGGGTAAGTGCATTTAGCTTTAAGGTTGAAGTGAGCTTCTGAGAGCCAGTTTGAACAATTCCATCAATAATGACTCAATCATTCGAGCAACAGTCCACCATCAGAAATAATAATGTCTGGTGTAAAACGTATTAACTTATGTTGCTGCCTAAAAATAGACTCTACAACACACACTCATGTATCCATTCATACATTAATACCATTAATGCCATCATATCATGGAGTGTCTTGCTCAATGATATGATGGCAGCATGAACTGGAAGTAGTAAGATTAGTTTTATACCAGTTTCAACAGTGATTGAGCTACAATTAGCAAAATAAACCTCATTCAAAACTCTGATAAAACTAACTGGAGACATCTCTCAGGACAAAAACAAGTTGAAACCACTGGGTGAAGGTATTGACCAAAATCATGATTATTTTTTGTATAGGACTTTGATCCTAGTCTGCTGCATAGAGGTCTGAACGAGCACCATGAGGTCTTATGCTCTGATGTGGTCCTTGTTAATCAAACTCGTCCAAGCTACAGACACCAACCTCAGCCCAATGAAGACATAGGGCAGTTTCTCGCAGAGGTAAATCATTGTTTTTTAAAAGACACTTAATATGTTTTCCTGTCTTTTCTAAATACTCCTGAAGATTACATTGATACTACTTTTTCCAAAGCATGTGCAATAATGAGCAATATATGGAAATAAATAGATCTCCCAGCCCTTCCAGTAAATAAATCTAAACTATTCCAAAATACTCATATTATCATTAAGAATTTGATCCAATAAAAAAGTGCAGAGTGAATAAAACGTTATAAACATCAATTTAGTATAATTTATATACTGTGTACTCACTTAAAGAACTGGTACACGTCTCCTATCCCTTTTCTCATTTTGTAGAACTTGGTGGCTGCAGACAGTGACAGCACGGCTCCTCCGTACGACTCCCTGCTGGTGTTTGACTATGAGGGGGCGGGGTCAGAGGCAGACTCTCTCAGCTCTTTGGACTCCTCGGACTCAGAACTGGACCAGGACTTTGGGGCTCTGCAGGACTGGGGGCCGCGCTTTAGCAGGCTGGCTGACATGTACACAGAAGGGACGGAGGACGATAACGATACTCTGCCAGGGAAAACTGAATGGGTTTGAGATCATTTTTGTATGTGGTCGCACTTGATGAAAGGATAATTTTGGTATCCAGGAAAGTACAAAATTATGTACGCATCCACGTTCTTAATGACTATACAGTTTTTTGTATTTAGTTTAATAAATAGTCTAAAATGTTACTTTTTTTTCTTTTTCATTTTTATATATTAGATTATCACAGTAAAGCGCATTGTTCACATATGAAAATGCCGTCCTATAGTATGGTAGACTGTTACTTTTAATAAAACAGGAGTTCTGTAATTGGATTCTTTTTTGTGTTTTTCAAACTTAAAGTAGGGGTATTATGCAACATTTATTTTTTCAAGCTAATCCCTGAAGAAGTTTTAGATATCGTCCATGCATGTTTGAGTTTTTTAGCAATCTCTTCTGGGCCCTATTCAAATCCTTCATACTTTTAGCTGTAAGATTCTGTGCAGTGCTCAGCCCACAAGCCTCCGTGCTCCCACACGACAATTCTGCATAAATATACAAAAGCATGATACAAAACTGTACACAGCAACTTGACAAATGTGATCCGAAGTGCAGTAGTTTTATAGCTTTATGCTATACTGTAGAAGATTATAGCTAAAGGAACAGTGTTTCCATGGAAACAAGCAGGAGGAGGCCCTCCTCCTGGCCAAATAGGAGTCAAGTTTGTGAAGATGCAAACCTGCTCAACATGTTTTTCAGTACAACAATGTAAACAAAAATGAAACAACAACATGCTTTTTTTTGGGTCTATTTTTGGTTAAAAGTTGCCTACTGTGGCTTTAATAGTAATCATAATTGAATGTTATTTGTGTAATCTCTCAGTCGTCCAGGTGGGGTCCAGAGCCAAAGAAAATTAAATTCTGTCCAATGGACAGATGGATACGTTTTTAATACTTTTTAATACTCTTAAACACTTTTGTCTATTTGACAGAATTCATTTTTTCTTTAGCATAATCATAATCATAATGAGGTGTAAATAAGTCCTGAGTTGATTAGCTTTTGAGACAATCTCAGTAGTGGACTTTGAGCAGGCAGCTCCCATGAGCCACCTGAGTTAAACTTTGACCCCTGACTGTACGGCAAGTAGAGCAGAATAAAGAGATCTTATGGTTTGAATAGTTTTATAAACTGACATGTTCACACTTCTAATGTCCCAGTCTGTGGATACCTCTGTGTAAAGGTAAGATATCAGCTCTAAACTTCTTTCCTTGATGAGGCTGTTCCTCCATGGGCTGTTTTGTCCCGCTGTGGGTTTATCTGTTTGTGTATTCCACAGATGTCTCAGAACATGTTCCAGGAGGGGCTGTACCAGGTGTACATGCAGAGCCCCTCTCCTGCACCCTCTCCTAACACACAGGGCACACAGGGGGATCTGGACAATGCCAGGATCCATCGCTGGTTTGGAGCAGTGGTCAACACAAGACTTTTGGTGTCAGGGGTGAGCTCTCAGTATTTACAAATACTAGGAAACATATTGTATTATAGCTGAGAACGACCTGCTTATGATGACAATAATGTGGGAGGGGTCTGCCACATTTGTATTTGCTTTGCCTGGAATCTTCTACAGCATGGCATTATACCAATCTGTCTTTATTTATTCAATTACATTTTTTAAAGTTTGTAAAAAAAAAAAAAAAAAAATCACAGGCAAAACAATCTCTCAGTGGGCACAAGCAGGTGGCTGACCCTCACCTTTACAGGAAAAAAAAAGTTTACAAATTGTTTTATTTTACAAAATAAAATAATTTTAAAAAGTAAAATTTAAAATATTTAACAA